>JAOTAY010000004.1:34065566-34081107 GCA_025629805.1 Erythroxylum baracoense
AAAATTGGATAGTATTCAAGTGACCCAGTTGGAAAATAATGAAGTTTCCATGGTCAAATACTCAAATTGCATAATTAAAAAAATTATACTATTTGTTTAGTAAAAATTGGATAGTATTCAAGTGACCCAGTTGGAAAATAATGAAGTTTCCATGGTCAAATACTCAAATTGCATAATTATTACTAAATTTTGACCTCAATATAAGAAGAAAAGAAAGGTCGTTCATAGCGGAAGTTAATATTTTCATCTAATTTTTCTGACTTAAAGTTCGGACTGATTAGATTTTGAAGAAATATTGAACTTAAAATTTAAAAAATCATAGATTTTAGATTTAAAAATCCAACTTGACCTAAAAATTATAAAATTTAAGTCAATAAATAGAGTTTGAATTGATTAATTTTGAATAAATTATGAACTGAAAAGATAAAATTAAATTAAAAATATGACGTGATATAATAAAAAATATATAAAAATATTGAAGTCTATAAAAAATTTTAAAATTTTCCAATTTTTTAACTCGACCTGACATGACCCGACCCGACCCGACATGATTCGGATGTTATTCACATTCAAGTTGTTTTGCCCTTGTTTTCTTGTTTTGTTTTGTTTTTGTTTTTAACAAGAGATGGCATAGGCACAAGGAAAGATACAACAATTCGCTTCTTACATTTCATATATATATAAGCCAAATCAAATAATTATATATAATAAGTTAATGAAGGGCAAGTTTTGAAGTAATTCATAAAAGTTGTTCTTTTGTAACTATAAAATTACAGTTTTAAATTATAAAAATAAGTTATAAAGAGAAGACTGCGTATATTAGATAAGTCTTTTTCAACTTTCACAAAGTGGGAAACTTTGTAGACGAGTATGTTGACTTTTTATCTAAAATAAGCGAGGTATTAATGGGTCAGGTCGGAGTCTATCAGAATTCGAAATTTTATGGTTTCGATTAAATTTAAGGACTTGCTCGAGTTCTAGTTTAATCAAACTTGGATTAATCATGATTAAATGTATATATTTAAATATTAAAAATAACATTAATTATAACCTTACTTTTTTGAAAAATTTTCAACCTTTGAAACCTTGATCACAAGCTTATTAACTTCGGGTTAGCCCATGCCGAAAAAACCTTGCCAACTTTTACGTAAAAATGTCAAATTTAAAGAAGTCTAATAGGACGCAATCTTATCCAACTTGCTCAGTTTTCGATTTCTAAAAATATTAAGTATTAAAAACATAAATATTTTAATGAAATTTAATTTTTTATTTAAAAATTTAAAAATTTAAAAATTTAAAAAGAGAAAAGTCAATTATTCTCGAGTCTCACTGGGCCTTCGTGGAACGATCGAAAGGGGTGGATTGACCCACGTGTTGAGATCAGGACGTGGTCGTGGTTTACACGGAACAAAAGGCGAGTGCTAAGGGCCACTTAGCGTTGAAGTAAGAGAGAGAAAAAAGAAATGAGATTGAAAGAAAAGGCAAAACGGATTTTCCGGCGTCTGAGAAATAAGAACATAATTAATTAATTATTTAATAAAAAATAAGAATAATAACTGCCGTAAGTCTCTCTCTCTTCTTCATCTTCTTCTTTTGTTGTTGTTCTTGAAAGTCTCTCTTTGATGGCTACGTAGCTTCCTTGAAACTACTGGAATTTATAACAGAGCTAGAGCGAGAGAGAGAGAGAGACGGAGACTAGGAGAGGCTCCGAGGACTCTTTGACTCAGGAACCGTCCATTTTCTCGGGAAACAAACATCCACCACGAGAAAGCTTTTTCGGAGTTTTCTTTTTTCTTTTTCTTTGTAGCAGCAGCTCAGAGAGAGAGAGAGAGAGCGATGGCCATGGTTTCTTCGTCTTCGGCGTCTGTGGCGGTGGAGAAGGCGACCAGCGATCTTCTCATCAATCCTGATTGGACTGTGAACATCGATATCTGCGATTCCATCAATTCTAGTCACTGGTAGTTTGTTTGTTTGTTTTTTTTCCCCCTTATCTCTTTATCGTTTCCAGAGCTCTTGTTTGTTTCCCGCTATTTTGTTGTTTTTTTTTCATAAATTTGTGTTGATTTTTACCGTTAGATGGTAGTTACTTCAAATTCTACGTTCGGACATGTTCTGTAATTAGGTTAGTGTTCATAATCTAATAATTATGAAAGCTAAGGAAGAGGGTGGACTTTTGTTGTTGAGAGGAAGTTCAAATTATTCTTTTAAGTTGATTCTTTCTAGAAACGATAACGGTATGTCTTTTAAGTGGAACGGAATATTAGTTGATCGGATAAGTGTTTAGTTGTGGTGATCGGAACAGTTTTTTGCTTTCCTTTACGATTCTTCTAATTGCTTCACTCGGTTTATTCATCTGTTATGGAAAGTGAAATATAGCTGGATGTGTATTGATAAGCATGTCTTGAATTGCTCAGGGCGGCAAAAGATGTAGTTAAAGCTGTGAAGAAAAGGTTGCAGCACAAGAGTCCTAGGGTGCAGCTACTGACTTTGACGGTAATTTGATTTGATTCTTTTTTTCTGGGTGATGGTTTTTGTACTATCGACTTGTGCCTTTTTGTTTAGTTGTTATTGGCGTTGATTTTATCATTATCATGAAGCTATTGTCTATCATGTTTACGCTATTGATTGATTGCATATTTACTCTGGTTTGCAGCTTGTGGAAACAATGGTGAAAAACTGTGGTGATTTTGTTCATTTTCAAATTGCTGAAAAGAATATATTAGGGGAAATGGTCAAAATTGTAAAGAAGAAGGTACGCTTTCACATTCTTGATAATTACAGCTTCCTATAACATGCCTGCTACTGCTTCTTTTTTGTAAAACTTCTTCAATCATAGAAAGGAGATAAGGAGAAACATTTACCTTGGGAAATACAAAAGAAGAGCTATCCTAGTAAAATAATAATAGGTGCAGTCTTCCTTGAATGTGCGTATAAAATGATATTTATGCAGTTTATGTCAAGTTGCCCATCACTGTGGTCTGGAAGGCCTCTATTTACCTTGGATGTTTTAGATGCCTAATGTGGAACTTAGATAAGAAAGCATGGTGTTGGTAAATATTGCATTTATGACTATGCATAGTCTTTCCATATTTTGTTTTAACCTTTTTATTTGGAAAAGCATTTTCTCCCTATTCTTTCCCTGAATATCTTCAGTATCCGCTATATATTTTAATCTTTTTTGTCTATGGCTTGTGATGTTTTATGTTACTTCTCATATGTATTTCATGGAGATTGATATTTTGATTCCGGTTGTATATCCAGACAGATATGCATGTGAGAGATAAAATTCTTGTTTTGTTGGATTCCTGGCAAGAGGCATTTGGTGGACCCGGAGGCAAGCATCCTCAGTACTATTGGGCATATGAGGAACTAAGGGTACAGATGTTGGCTATATTATTTGACTATTACCATTGCACTTATGTTGTGGCTGGTTTATTATGTGTTGAGTGCTCTGTTCTTATCTCTTTCTGTGCTTATAGAGTACATAGTTCATGAATTAGTGTAAAACTGAGGATGAGTTCAGTTATTGGTCCCTGTTATAAGCCTTGAGCATGGCTTGGTATTGTTGTCCACCTTTAGTAGCTTGTGATAATTATTTGGTAATTGTACAAGTAAAAGTCATTTTTGGGAAATGTTATTCACAGATTTCTTAGTAAGAGTGTAATTATTATGTGGAAACTTTAGGATGTTGTTAAATTAGCTTTAATATTATGCAAGAGTCAAGATAAAGAAGAAAGAGAGATAAGAAAAATATATAATGGCTTAACATTGTTCAGTTGTAGAGCCTACTTTGACGAATAAAAAGACCACAGGGATACTGAGGTACGTCTTTCATTTAGTTTAGTTCATCTATGTATAGTAGTAGGATAGTACAACATTATGTAATAGAGTATACTATATTCTTAAATAATATTTAAGTTACTCTATTACAAGATGCACAAAAAGTATATACATAATAGGATTTCAATATTAAATACTAAACTCTGTAATCTTTAACTGTTCTTGAACTGTTGCTACTATATACTATTGATATTGTGGATATTACGTTGATGGAATGTTTATATTTGGACTGTGAATAATTGATATCCAATCATGCCATATGGCATAAGTTTCTTGATAATTAATTCATCACTAGAGTTGGGCAATGTGCAGCGATCAGGAGTAGAATTCCCACAACGTTCCTTAGATACATCACCAATATTTACACCACCTGCAAACCATCCAGCATCTCGCCCTGCTCAAGCTGGATACGGAATGCCTATCAATGCTTCCAGAAGGCTAGACGAAACAATGGCATCAGATATTGAGGGGTTAAGGTGAGGGTTCAGAATGCAGTTTGCATTTACTGTCATTATTTGCTGCATTACTTTTGAATTATTTGGTCTTTTGTAATTTTCTCTATCACTATTTGGCATCTTATTAGTTTGTCAAGCTTGGAATCTATGCGGAATGTTATGGAACTCTTGAGTGATATGCTGCAAGCTGTTAGTCCCGATGATCGAGAGGTATATTGGTTAGCTTTTTCTTTTTTCTTTTTTTCTCTGAATAACAGAAATGTAACCATTGATGTTGTCATGTTATGATGTTCAATCTCTCAGGCTGTTAAAGATGAAATTATCATCGACCTTGTCAATCAATGTCGGTCAAACCAAAAAATGTTGATGCAAATGTTGACTACAACTGGGTTAGTTCTCTGGTTACTACTAGCAAGTTTGTTCCGTCACATGACCTTGTAGTTGTGTACTTGTTTGTGGCTTACAGTGTATGCCCTGCACATATATCTACTGAGCCAAGGGCTTGAGTTACTTGCTTATGTTGCAGGGATGAAGAACTTCTTAGCCGAGGGCTTGAGTTAAATGACAGTCTGCAATTCTTACTTGCCAAACATGATGCTATAGCTTCTGGTTCCCCAATGCCAGCTCAAGTTACAAACTCAAGCCCTAAACCGAGCAATGCTGTTTTTGATTCCAAACCAGCAGAAGAATCAAAAGACTCCAACCCGACAGCCAGCACTGATGTCACTGCACCTGTTGCTAATGTGACGAGGGGACATTTAGATGAAGAGGAAGAAGATGATTTTGCAATGCTAGCTCGAAGGTAGGATATGTTCCCTCGTACTATTTGTATTTTTGGGTGATGGGAAGTTTTTGATACATAATCAATTGTGGGATACTGTTCCGTCATGGTGAGATCCATAGAAGGCATTTAAAGGACAAAGTTTTGGTCTGATCAGTACTGAAGCAGTTAAAAGAGATTGTAGCGTTGCACTATATGGACAGCGGGACCTTTTACTTTGTCTCTTTTCTAACCTATTTGTTGTCTTGATTATTTGTGGGCTTTTGCAACTTTTTGATTAGTTGAGTTGAGGTCTGCTCATGCATGATTGAGCTGAATAACCATTGATCCTCCTTTGTGAATGTAGGCATTCCAAAAGTCAGCCTGGTTCTTCACTGAGTGCAGATGGGAACAACATGGCACTTGTTCCTATGGACTCTAACAACACGGCTTCGAGTTCTTCAAATGTTGTTCAATCAAATGCACTAGCTCTTCCTGATCCACCAGCTACCGTTAGGACAACAAAAGAGCTGGACATGATCGAGTTCCTAAGCATCACTTTGGCAAACACATCTACCTCACCCAAATCCAACCCGCCGTCAACTCCACCGGCCAACAACCAAAATGTGCAACAAGCAACAATTTCCTCTGCCACCCAAGGGCATGTATCAAATTCTTATGGCTATGATGGGAACCAAGGGCAGGTACCGTACAAAAATTATGTTGTCCCATGGGCACAGCCTCAATCACAGCAGCAGGTACAACCTTCATCCCAGCCTCAGCAACAATTCCAAGGTCAGCCTCAACCCCAACAGCAATACCATACTCAGGCTCAGACACAACCACAGACTCAATCCCAGCAACAGTTCCAAACACAGCCTCAAGCACAACAGCAATTCTATAATCAGCCTCAAACACAATTTCAGCCTCCATCCCAGCAACATTTCCAAGCTCAGCTGCAAGGGCAGTTACACCCTCAACACCAACAGCAATTCCATACTCATCCTCAGACACAATTACAGCCGCAATCCCAACAGTTCCAAGCTCAGAATCAAACACAATTACAGCCTCAACCCCATCAGCAATTCCAGTCCCAGCCTCAAACACAACCACGACCTCTGCCTCAGCAGCGGTTTCAACCTCAATCTCAGCAACAATTGCAAGCTCACCAACAGCCCCAATTAACTCATCAGTATCCTCAGTACTCTTCTGGCTACCCTCCTCCACCTTGGGCACCTACACCCAATTACACTAATGGCAAGTATAATGGTTCTATTAATGTGAATGCAAACCCTAATGCATCATATAATGCCATGCATGAAACTAGACCCTCACAGCATATCTCCTTCCCTAGAGTAAGCAATGGTTCATCCATGAATGGTGATCCTCTGATGAGTTCTGGATCTCGGAATGTTGCACCCGCTGCTGGTCAGAGGACATTTATCCCATCATATAGATTGTTTGAAGATCTAAATGTTCTTGGCAGTGCAGATGGAAGGTTTAAGGCAGCTAATGGTACATCACAAAGCTTATCAGGATCTTCTGGCCCAAGTATGGTGGGTGGAAGGAAGTGATTGCTAGATCTGTAAGGTACACCAGCATGGTATTATCTATGTGAATATGATCAATTACAGTTCTCTTCTGTCTGTTTGCCATGTATCTACTAAAGGTTCAGTACACTTTGGGGAAGCGTAGCTTTAAGTTGTCATTGATTGTTAATTTCAATCCCTTTGTAGCTTCTCACCTCTCAAATTAGTTTTATTAATTTAGTACTTGGTGGTTTTTGAGTTTCTTCAACCTATGTGATTTTATATTTGCTTGTTAATAATTTCAGATGGCTCTCTGTTCAGCTTGTAATTGCTCCAATAGAATGGTTTTATGCTGAACTTTACGACATTGCAACCTTACTTGATATTGTCCGCCTTTTATTCCACTGCTTGAGAAAACATTAGATGCATATTTGATTCAATACCAGTAAAATAAAGATGCATGGAATTTTCTCTGATTTTAACATTCTCCACCATTCAAAATTAACAGGAAAGAGGATAGGACACGGAATTAGCTTTTGATTTGCTCATTCTCCAGAAATGTTACTTTTGGCAAGAATGATCTGCTCCGTAAGTTACTTATTTTTCGCGTATTCTATCAGTTTTTATCAATAAAATGTTGATATTGATGACAAAAGATCATGATGCCTAAATTTTAAGATACAATAGTGATACTGATGAGTGTAAGGTTTTCGCTTATTCTTTGTGTCCCATCAATAAAATATTGTCATTGATAACAAAAGATCAAGATGCCTAAATTTGAGGATACAATTTCAGTATTAATGGGTGTAAGGAAAAGAGGTATAAAAATAAGGTGAATTATACATAAATATAATATTTACAACTTATTATTTTAAGATTTTGAGTTAAAATTTATGTTTTAAATATCGGAACGGAAGTTAAATCGGAAAGATAAAAAATTTAAGGTTACCGATATAAAATGAACTAAAGATTAAACAAAATTAAATAATTTAAAATATGACTGAAAGAGATTGTTCTTATCAATCAAAGAGATTGTTAAATAAAAATTAATTGATTTTATTTTAGTTTATAAGAATTTATTAATCTAACAAAATTGATAGTTTCAACCTTGGTTCATATTTAATTCCTTAACCATAATCTTATTTCTACCAGTTCGGTTTGTTCAACTGTAAAAATTTTAAATTATCTAATTTTTTGGTTCAATTTATTTTAATAATTCTTATTGTTAAAATCGATCAATTTATTAATTAATCAGTTATTTTTAATAAATAATAAGTTTTAATAAAGTAAAATAAATCAATTAATTTTTATTTAACAATATATTTTTAATTAAATCTCAAATCATTTGATAGATAAGGACAACATCTTTCAATCACATTTTAAATTCTTTAATTTTATTTAATCTTTAAAATTTTAATACCACTATTTGCATGTAAATACGTAAACCCTTCTCTTTCTTGGTAATTTCCCTTTTTACCGACTATTTCTACTCATTAAAGCAAACGAACTTTGTTATTCTATCTAAAAATTCTTCACTCAAGAGGTATTCTTTTCATAAAATGGAAGTGAAATTAGATGATTTCGATTTGAAACCACTAGTATTAATGTTCATCAACTGACTCAAGCAACACTGCTAGAGGAAGTAGAAGGGGAGAAATTATGCAAAAGGGCCAACGAGATGTTGACTCATTGCCTTATGTATTGAAGCAACCATTCGTGGAAACACCTATTTAAAAGTTATAATTGCTAAGCACAATAGAAATGGAGACGGTGGATGACTCATTTCTCACCCATTTGTGGGTAACCACACACATCTTTGCACATATACATCAAATCTTCTTCACATCTTTGACATTACGATATCCATTACATCGACCAAGAAATCTGTAATCACATCATCAAAAAAAAAAAAAAAAGTCAGAAGAGCAGCTAAGTTACTGTTGTAGGAGTAGAAAGAACATGTTCTGTACCTGCATCTTCTTTGGTGAAACAAAGGGGAGGGGTGATCCTGAAAACATTGCCATAGAATCCACCTTTTCCCACTAGAACTCCCATTTCTGTGACGGAAGGCAAGGTCTGTTAGTAATCAGTTCATACAAAAGATCCCTTATAATTGAAAATTCTCTTGAAAAAATCTTTTATTTCTATAACTATAGAAAAAATATAAAAATTCATTCTTTAAAACTTCCGCTAAAGATAATAATGAGATACACGTGGACCAATAAGAATTATTGATGTGACTAGTGGAGAGAATGACTATTTAATGGTTTTGGTGTAAAGGGACCATGAGTTTGGTGATTTGGATCAGTTCAAGATAAATGAGTCATGTCCACTGCATCTCATGTCCACATCTTCACTGTCTCAAAGATGTTTTTATATAAAATTTAAAACTAAGGAGCCTTTTATGATTTAAAGTTTGAGTTTTTTTAGAAAGTGTTAAACCATGGGAATGTCGGTTTAAAATTTCAAATGAGGTAGTGATCAAGATACAGACCTTTCATCTGATCCATCACATGCAGTGTTTCAGCCTTTGCAGGAGTTTTCTCTTGACGATCAGTTACAAACTCAACTCCAAGCATCAAGCCTCTTCCTCTGACATCTCCAATTACTATGAATAACAGTTAAACAAAATAATCAGTAGTCATTAAGCACACTGGACAATGCGCCATGACACAACTTCAATCAAGAAAAGGAATTGCTCTATCAGCCCCATTCCCTAATAGCAGAGAACGATATCATTTGAAATCCAGAACTAGTTGTAGCAAAAAGAAGGCGATTCATTAGCTCGTTGTTTAGTCCAAATTGGCAACAATGGGAATCAATTAAAATTATCAAACAGGATCTGAAAAGGATTCACATTTTGCTCATACTACTTTCCTTTTTCCTGATCATTATAGAGCATAATAATGCAGAACAGAGAAAAGTTGGAAGCTTTTCATGGATAAGAAGTACTCAGGGCAAACGGGTGAGGAAGAAAGCTTACTTTCATACTTATCCTTGAGTGCAATTAGTCTCTTTTTCAGATAAGAACCTACAACTAGTGCATTTTCCTGGAGATTTTCCTTCTCGATAACTCTCAGAACTGCCAACCCTGCAGCTGTACACACAGGGTTTCCTCCAAAAGTATTGAAGTAACTCCGACGAGTCAAAACTTCTGCAACCTCAGGGGTTGTAACAACAGCACCTAGTGGAATGCCATTTCCAATGCCCTGCAGAAAGGTCAAGTGTAAGAAGTTTACACAGTTTGTACTCTGTAATTGTTAGTGAAGTGAAGTTTCAGAAGCTAAGGAAATTAGAAAAACTTACCTTCGCCATAGTCACTATGTCAGGAACCACATCATGGGACTCAAATCCCCAGAAATGACTGCCTGTGCGAGCAAATCCAGCTTGAACTTCATCGGCAATACAAAGGCCTCCAGCATTTTTAATTGCTTTATATACAGCAGGCAAATATCCAGGAGCCAGTTCTACAATTCCACCTACACCCTGTAGGGTGTAAGAACGAACTTCCAGTTAGCGTTAATGTTAGTAAGTTAAAGGAACGATTCTTCTCTTGTAGTTCTCGATTTTTTTGGTTTTCTGTCTTTTAAAATAAAAAGAAAATATTTTTTATTTTTAAAGTCTGGTTAGTCATATTATTAAATAAACTTTAGAGATAAGTTAATTTATGAATTATTTAAGTAAATAATTTTATTTTAATCTCTTATATAATATTTAATATAAGTACTACATTGTATTAAAATAAATAATTAAATGATTAAAAATTATTTGTAGGCAAATATTTATTTTAATAATTAACATAAATATTGTTTGAAAGTTTTGTATTTTAAGATATTTATATTTAAAATATTTATCAAATATTAATTATAAAATTATAAAAACTGGAAAAACTTGAAACCAAAATTAGAAATCAAAAACTTAAATAAACAAATTGCTTTTACTGAATTTAATATCGTAAACAGAAGCCTATATAACAGAGTTGATTGTTATAACCTGTATAGCTTCAGATATGAAGCCTGCAATATGACCACTAGTTCCAAATTGAATGACATCTTGGACATCTTTTGCATACATCTCTCCATCAGAACCAAATACGCCTCTGTAAGGATCCGGGTTCAGAGCATGATGTACTCCACTCTGTTTAAACACATTTAGTAGTTAGCTTCAAACATTAATGTTAGTAAATGTGTGTTTTGTAAAGAATTCTCATTTGTATGCTAATCCTCATATTTAGGATCAGGTTCCCGAGTTTTTACAAAGACCCCATCCCTTATGTTCCAGTATTTGATGTTTAAATGTAGGACAAACCGGTAGTTCCAAATTGAAGCAACAGAACAAAAGGAATCTGTCTTTTTATGATGCTTGTGACATCCTACCCTGTATTTGCAACCATATAGACAGATGACACATACACCTGCTCTACTTGAGTTGGAGATAATGTATTCCAGTCTGTCCTGATGCAATAATATTGCTAAAACCATATAATAAACAGAAGATTGTAGTTACTTTTTTGGTCCCCATTTTCTATATGGAAACGTGAAAAAGATGCTAACTTCAAGTTCTCCATCAAGCAACACATGTTACCATCCTCATGTGATCACACATCTTGATCAATACTTCTCCCAAGAATTTGAAGCAACACTCAATACCCAATTAATTCAGTTCTAGACCAAGAAAAACTATTGCATTAACAATCCTCAAAACTCAAATTCCATGTTGCCCTTTTCATCAAACATGACAGAAGAGATGATAATTTAGACCCGACTCGACCTTAATTCATCAAAAAGATTAGAAATGAATGTCTTTTTACTCAATAATTGAAGAATCAAATGATCAAAATGATGTTGTCTATGACCTGGATACTATCCGATTCATTGTCATCTCAAACATTGGCAAATTAGATTCAAGAAATGGACAAGCACCTACCTGCACAACATTAAATTTCCAGTTAGATTGAGCGGTAGCTCCCATTGTTCCAGCAGCATTCCCATGATAAGCATTCCTGAGTGAAATGATATCTTGACAACCAGTGTACAATCTTGCAATCATCAAAGCCAATTCGTTGGCTTCAGTCCCAGAATTAGTAAAAAATACAACCTGAAAACATGTCAGGAAAAAAAAAGTTGCTTATATTGGTATCTAATCCCTCAGATGTACGAGATTATTACAACATATATGGACAAAACCTTGAGATTTCCGGGCATCTTGGAGGCCAAAGCCTCTGCGAAATCGGAGATGGCATTACTGAGGTAGAGAACAGTGGAGTGTTGCAAGCGGTTGGTTTGGTTGACTATTGACTCAATCACATCAGGATGACAGTGGCCGCAGCACACCGTAGCAATCCCACCGAAAGCGTCTAGGTATCTACGGCCGTTCGCATCGAACAAATACTGCATCCTCCCATCCACTACGTGAAGCTGCAAAATTAGGAGATTCAGATTCAACATCACATCGCAGATTGAGATTTCAGAAACTAAATCAACAGAGAAATAGGGATAAGCACTCACGGGATTGGTATAGAAGTGGAACAAGGATGGGCTGAGGTACTGTTTGCGTTTGGCCATGATCTCTTCGGCGGAGGGGCCGGTGTACGGTGGCGGAGAGTAGGAGAAGGGTGGCATTTTGGGTGAAACGACGACATCATTTTCTTCCCGGAGGAGTGGGGACTGTTTCTGTGCAGCGTGAGATAAGCAACGGTGTGATCGCAGAGATTTGAGTTTACCATATAACAAGCTTTTAGCTACAAATCTCTGCATCTTCTCGAGAAGAAGAAGAAAATCTGTAACCGCGTCTGTGAGCTTTCGTTTAGCGATAAAAATGGCGGAGAGTTGTGTTGGTTTGGTTTGGTGGTGCAGCCAAAATGGACGGAGAGTTTGGAGGCTTATTACATGGAAAGATATGAAAACGCCCTCGATTATACGTTAAAATTGCAATTCTGCCATATCGCAGGATGACTTCGTGTAATTGACCATTGTCCCCATTCAAGCAATTGCGTGTCACTTTAAAAATTCTATCATATTTTAAGAAAATTTAAAAACTTTTTTAGAAAATCCTTTTCAATTAAAAAAACAATGAAATACATTAATATTAATATTACACTTATACTAAATAAATGTTATTATAATTATCTTAAATTGAGGTTGAACCTTGGGGTAACTAGTAAGGTTACAAGTTTGTAACTAAAAGGTTACGAGTTTGAGTCACGGAAATAGTCTCTTTATAAAACGTAAAAGGAATATTGGGTATAATTAATGTACCTCCCCCGACCCTCCCAAAGTGAGAAATCTTGTACACTAGAGTTATTGTTGTTGTTGTTGTTGTATTATAATCATCTTAACTTATTAATTTAAGTTGAGTTTAATTAGAATAGGTTGAATTTAAGAGCATAGTTAGGTTATTATATTACTGATATTTGATTAATTCACAACATAAGTATTTTATCGATATTTTTTAACTAAAGTATAAAAGAAATATTTTTTTGAAAAACTAAAAATAAAAAATTCTCGATTAAAGAGTATTTAAAAATTTTATTAAACTATGAGAAATTTTTATATTTTTAATCTCAATTTTTATTAGTAAATTGAAATGATTTAGTTTTTCAAATTAATATAATTTATTAAGCTCCACTATAAATTTAATAAGGATTAGATAATATGTTTAGTTGTTTCAAATTTTTTAATATTTTATGAAAAGTGCATAATTAATTAATTAAGATGGACCACTTTCTTTACAAGTGGACAAAGTAGAACCAACGGTGGCCAAGAAGCAGGTAATATTAGGTATGCTAAATAGTTCCCACATGTTTCATATGATAAGCAAGTCTCATAAGGGTTATTATGAATTTTAATTATATATATATATTATTTGATAAATTAATAACTCAAAATTAAGAGATGAATTTAAGTTAATTAATATTGAATTTTTTGGTATTAAACTAATTTAATAATAATGGTTTGGTTGAATTTGTAATAGACATAGCAACCCCACTTTGGAAGATGATACCTTTTGGGAAATAAATGAATGATTAAGAGTAGCAATGGGTCAAATCGAGTTCGAGGCTTATATAAATTTTGTATTTAGGTTGGATCGAACTCAAACTCTGATTAGATTCAATTAATTTGTTTTAATGTTTTTGATTAGGTTCAATTAATTTGTTTTAACGTTGTTTTATTTTAAATGTTTGACCTTAAGATTGAGTTTTAAGCTTAGGCTAGAGTTGGAATTGTTGACTTCGAACTAGAGCGAATAAAAATTGTCATTTTTATGAATAATAAAGTAATTTTTGTCGAGCAAAAGTTAAAAAAAGAATTTTTTCTCATGTATTAAATATAACTGATTAAAACGTTGTCATTTTAAAATATAGAATTTTTGATTAAACTCTAAACTCGAAACTAATTCAAATTAAGTATAATTCGATGATTTTAGGCTAGGTTGAACGAAACCATTTAGTTCATTTTATAAGTCACTCTTGATCATACCAAAATTAATGAATCTAAATGTTGTCAACCTAATTTTAATATTAATAAAGAATTTTAAAACATTTGACAAAAAATTAAATCAAGTCCAAACAAATTGATATATAACTAAAAATTTATATTTTGACCTAAATTATTAAAATAACATATTATAATTATATAATTTAATTTATCTTTATATTTTTTACATGGAACAATTTCGAATATAAACTTCTCAACGGTGGAAATGGTTTGGAAAGCTCTATCTGGTAATGATGAAGCATCTTATCAAGGCCAGCTCCGATGATGCTTTGCGTACGTGTCTTGAATTTTCTATTCATTACATGCTTACATATCGATGAAGTATTCTACCAACATAAGAGTCATAATGGGACGGGTCCTTATCACTTCCATGGACACAGCAAACGAGGACAAGCTTTAGAGTATGAAATTGGAAAGCTTTTAGGTTTTGAGCTGTCAAGCCCATATTAAATACGTGAATGCTCTTTGGTCACTCAAATCGTTATGATGAAATATGTATACATTATTCTGCGGTTCATATTGAATTCCACCAATGCTGTCTTGATGTATCGATTAGACATTACTAGTTATCATTCAAGCGAGGACGGAACAAATACTAACGATAGCTACTATGATTCGTGGTACATATACGTATATCACAATATTGGTTTTTGTGTCGTGGAGACTTGTTACTGCCAGATTACGGGAACATGTTCTGTTTCTCCTATTTTATCGGGAGAAATAAGCGAAGTATTAAATTTTTTGTTTTAGTTATTTTGTTTTAATCTTTCGTGTAATTGTATGGATAAGACTTAATAAAATATAATAGGAATATTATAATCGAAACAAAAGATCTAATCTCGTTAAGTGTGTGATTAAGTTCAGAGCATAGCAGCAAGCTAAGAGGCAGGAAGGTTATGGTTATGACCCGAAAGATTTTGAAGAAGTTCGGGCAAAAATTGGACTAATTTAAAGAGATATCATCTTTATGTTATAGTTAAGGAAAGTTATTTGAGTTGTTGTATAAATTATTATTTATTAATCTCAAATTTACGAGTCATTTTTTTTATACATTAAGTATCTCAGCTTAGCCGAATTAATCATAAGCTCCTAAGACCCCAACCCAAGAATTCTAGATGATGTAAATCTGAAACTCCAAGATCCTTCATATTTCTACGTAGCCTTTACACTTCTGCCCATAAAGAGTCGTCACATACTTGATTGGTCAACTGCTGATTGATCGCTGGCCATGCTCAGCATCAGGTTCCCAGCAGCCTTTGGGTTCCCTAGTAGCTTCAACTCCCACACTGCCGTTGGAAGCGAGACGTCCATAATTGATCCGATCAAGGAGCTTTGCCCAGGGGCTAGAGGATCATCAATAGGACAAATTTTTCATTTCTCCTCCTTTTGCGTGACTCGAGCTCAAGACCTCCTGTAAGGGAGAGTCTTAATTGAGGAGCTTACACCATTAGGCCACTCGTT
>JAOTAY010000004.1:34081207-34107059 GCA_025629805.1 Erythroxylum baracoense
ACATATGCATGCATTCATATATGCACATGCATAGTAAATAGTGAATTTTTGCACATGTAATTATTGTACATGCATACGTGACATTGTCCTGGTTTCAATGTGAATAAATGTGTTTATGTTGCACACTTGGTGCCTCTAGGTTTGGGGCAGAATGAGTTTCAGTATTCTGAGGAATAAATGACTCATCCGTGCTCCCTTGGCGAGAGCTGGATCGAGTCTGAGTCCCTCGGGTTCTTCTCCGAGGTGGCATAATTCACTCCTGATACACAAAACCATAGAAAATCTTTAACTCTTGCACAACAGTATCAGAGTGTGCAAAATAGTTCAAATCATACAGAATGATATGCATGAACACAATTCAAATTCATGCTCATTGTAATCACGTAAAACCCATGCATGCAGTAATCCACGTAAAATGCATGCAGACACACTTCATATTTCCTCCTTCTCAACTTATAGTTCGGATGTTTCAAAACGTGGTCATAAATCCAACGTCAATCTATTCTCTCTCTTACTATGGACATCTGTCTTAAAAGTTGCCTATGTAAGATTGTAATACCATTGCTCTGATACCATAAACTGTCAGACCCCATTTTCAGAGTCCGACTCATAACTTGCTTGCATGCTCTGATACCATATCTGTTACTTTTATGAATGCCAACTATCTTAATATGTAAGTTATCACCCAATGATAACACCTTGATCACTTTCGGATTATCTTCTCAAAAGAGCAGTCGACTACTTCATTCCTACCTTTCAACCTGAATATTTTAATCATCAGCGTGGTTGAGTCCTTACTTCACACTTATACTTACTTCGGATCCAATGATACGACCTCTCTTATAAGCATCCAATGCAAGGTTTCATTTGGATAGATGGGAAGAGGACTTCAAGAACTACGAGTTTCATGAAGACCTCGAGTTCCAACTTTGTCTCCTGAGGGTTCAAAATTTGGGACAGAAGCTTCGCGTGAATGGTGACCCATACGATAGCTTTATCTGGGTCACAGATGAAGTCTGTGAGACACTAACGATACCTTTCAATCCTTATAACTTCCTTTAGCATAATCGGTTTGGAGGGTTCCTTTTACAGTTAGAAAGAGAATTTCAAGGTCTACAACTCTTAGAGGCTCAAATTTGGACTAGAAGATGTTTTGGCCAAAATGATACGAAGCTGACATCATGAGACGATTGCTGACGTCATCCTGAGACGAAGCAAGATGAGACGATGATGATGTCATGAGATGATTGCTGATGTCATTCTGAGACAAAGCAAAATGAGATGAAGATGACGTCATGAGACGATTGCTGACTTTGTTCTGAGATGAAGCAAAGTGAGACGATGATGACGTCATGAGATGATTGCTGACATCATTCTGAGACGAAGCAAAGTGAGACGCTGATGATGTCATGAGATGATTGCTGACGTCATTATGAGACGAAGCAAAGTGAGACAATGATGATGTCATGAGACGATTGCTGACGTCATTCTGAGACGAAGCAAAATGAGACGCAACCGAAACATCTGTGAACAGTAACACAGACGATAGCGTTGTTACTAACACAAACGAAGTCCATTCGTCTGCGTATAGTAGAATAGACGATCCTATCCTCTATACTCTATCTTCTACATTTTACTTTATCCATTCTTCATACTCTTCAACCATCCTTTCCTTTATCTCCTTGCTTCTATGTCATGACGTATGTACAGAGGATACTTGTACACTTAATTCCTCCTCGCCTCTGTGAACGACGTCATCATAGGCGATAATCATACTCTGTAGTTTTTCCTTTGCTTCTATCTTATTTGATGCAATCTATGATTCTTCTTGATTGATTTCATTCGTTTTAATCTCATGTCATGAATTATTCTAACTTAAACCTGAATCATTTTCACTCCTCAGATCAATTGAATTCATCGACAGAAACCATCAACATCGTACAGAATCAGAAGGAAACATACTTCATTCGTTCATTTCAAACTGAATCTATCTTTATAAGGCTTTAATGGCTTTACAAGTTACAAATACATCAATACTTCAGACAAATGACTTGAAAGGTGGCTAAAGCATTGGTTCTAAAAAATCAATCCTAACTATTTCAAAAGACATTTTGCAGACTTGTGCTGCCTTGCATCCTGACTTAGTCGCTCTCTTGAGCTTCACCTGAGTTTGGACAGAAGGTGGAGGGGGTGAGCATAAAGCTCGTGGGAAACAGGTTTATAACATAGAACAAGCAGAAAAACCCTTTTTCATCGTTAAAACATACTTAATTTCAAAACATGCATGTATTCATCATGTTAGACAATTCATGAGCACTTAAGCATATCAGAATGGTTCGGGTGGATCCAAACAGAACGTAAGAGTCTTAAGTGAGGAGCTTACACCATTAGGCCACTCATCGTTGTCTTATGAGTCCCTATTCTATTTATTGGATGTTGTCAACTTATCTTTATTATAAGTGAAAAGTTAAAAAAAAGAGAAAAATATATTAAGATAATAAATTGTTAATCCTATCTTTATATATAATTCATTTTATTTTTATATTTCTTTTTAATGCGCGACAATTTTATTTGTAAATTTTTTAATATAATCCTTAAGGTGATATTAAAAAACATAATATATTCCCTTATGCTACAATGAAGTGGAGGACATTTCACCCTTATATTAGAAGCTATTTAAGTCATTTTGTGAATTATTGTTCATCAAATTTAAATTCATAAATCTTTATTTATTAGATTTTATTAATCCAGTTATAATAACAATGAATAGTTCTTCCAATTTTATAAATTTTTATTAATAAGATTTTATCAACCTAGTTTTGATAATATTGAAGCTTGAATCTAATGTTGGTGAAAGGTGAAAGGTTATGAAAACAATAACAATAACTCAGTGAAAGTTCCGCTAATAAGCAAGATTTTGGGAGGTCCAATAATACATAGTTTTATTTTTAACTGGTAGAAAGATTATTTTTAATAAAGACACAAAATATTATATATATATATATATATATATATATATATATATGTATGTATGTAAAATTTACATATACACATTAAAACCATAAAGTAATAATAATTAAAAATAAATTAGACAAAAATAGTGAAAAACTCGAAAGTTGTAGTTCCGCAATATGTATATTCTGCCGTAGTTACTTCAAATTGAAACTAACGATTGCTTATCAGAAAGTAACTGAATTAGCAACTGTCAATTTTCTATAATTTAATCATGAGCATAAAAACCTAATATCATCAAATAAAAACAAAATTTGTTAACGCAGTTTGGTACACACAGCTTAAGTCTGTGGGGCCCTCACCTAGATTAATCAAAATTTTGCCCAAGTACAATAGTCTTATCACACCCGTGAAAGTATATCACACCCAATAACATGACTACCTCATGATAACCTCCACAGAGGATTTTGGCAACAACGATGATAATAAAGATAAAAATAATATCTCAAGTGATTAAATCAAGAATTACAAGAAACAAAATAACACTTAAGTCATATAACATTCCCTATAAGTGCAGCCACATTGAATGGTAATCTTGAGGAGTCGTTCAACAAAAATCTGCTATAAACTTGGTAGATTGATCACCGAGAGCCCCACGTATAGCAGCAGCGAAGAATCGCTCAATAGAGCGTGCAATTGTTCACAAAAAGCACCAAGAAATGTGGCTGTCAGAATTAATCGTTCAACTGCTTATTTTTCCACGCAAATATAAAAAAATGTTGCTGCCAAAAAATCAATAAATCTCCGATCAATCTCATTTATGTTTATCTCCACCAGAAAAATGCTTATCTTCAACAATTCTAATCTTTTTTAGGATTCTATCAAATGTAGGATTTCTTCTTTCCACACTATCTTATCTTCCAAGTATACTACATAATACAAGATAGTAAAATCATATATCAAGTCAACTTACCTATCATAAAAGATATCCATAATCCAAATCAACTTCCTTATCACAAGAGGTGCACTAAATATATCAAATAAAAATAATGCCGAAAATAAAATATCTTAACAAATAGTAATAATAAAAATACATAAATAAATATGTATGAATAAAATATAAATAAGACAAATAATACAATTACAAAAATGAAACAAGTCATTACAAGAAAATATTTAGACTAAGTAAGAAAATGCTTATGCTAAATAACTAAGAAGGAAATACTACATATTAAATGTTTAGGTTAAATACAATACATAAGATTCAAAGAAAAATAATTAAAAGATCTATAAGAAAGAGAAAGACCTTTATGTGAGATCTTCCTTATTATAGTACATTAAAGTTTTTTTTCAATTGTCATAGTCTCGATAAGTTCTAACAGAGCTATATCATTTTTTATCATCTCTATCCAATTCTTCCTAGACTTTCCTTTTCACGTTTTACAGTCTCTAAGATAGGTATGAATGTCACCCTGCATGCTATACGATGTCTAAAAGTGAAAAACAAGTATTTTGTCAATTTTTGATTGATCTTAAAGTTTTAAATGGCTATTCATCCAACATTTTGAGATGTGTGAGTCTCAATGAATGCAAGATTTATGGAATGAAATGTCATTATTATCATGTATTTATACATCGATATCTTCCACTAGCTATACATGGTTTATTAGGTAAAGAGGTCTGTGAAGCACTCATTGAGTTATGTACATATTTACTAGAGTTGTGTGCAAAAGTGTTATGTTTGAATGATTTAGAGAGACTTGAGAAAACAGCCCCATAAACACTTTGTAATTTAGAGAAGATATTTTCGCCCTTATTTTTGAAATCATAATACATTTAACAATTCATCTTATGAGCGAGGCTAAATTTGCTGGGCCAGAACAGTTTCAATGGATGGACCCCATAGAGCTATTTTTGCACACACTTAAATCGTATGTGAGAAATAAGGAACGTCTAGAAGGATCTATTGTTGAAGCATATATTGTACAAGAGTGCATGTAGTTTTGCTTAAGGTATTTACATCATACTGAGACTAAGATGAATCGTGTTGGAAAAAACTATGAAAGAAGTGATGATCAGTTACATTTGGATAGTAAAGTTTTTTCACGAACTGGTAGGCCTTTACTTAGAAAAACATATAAAGAGTTAAGCTTAATTGAATAGGCTCAAGCTAGAACGTATGTGCTAGAGAATTATCAAGAAATCCAAGAGTATGCTGAGTAAGTGATCAAACTTTTAATTATTCATTTATGTAATTTATTTTGTGGTATATAATATTATGTACATATATATTCATATTTTATTTATTTTTAATGTGAAGTATGCATAAAGAAAAATTCAAGAGAGAGAATCCTAAAAATGTGGATGGAAAACACCAACAAGAATTTTATCAATGGCTCAAAAATTTTGTGTATATATATATATATATAATTATTTTAGTTACATGTTTAATGATTATTACTCATCCCAGATAATTCAACTTCAAGCTGAAGGAAGTGACTTGGTTAATGATCAATTGTTGCATCTAACATACGGGCCTGATATACGAGTTTATTATTATAAAAGTTTCCTCATCAATGGTTGGAGGTTTAACACAAAGGAAAGAGATTTGCAGTAAAAATCACAAAATAATAGCATTCTTGTGAGAGGGGACGAGAATATAGGTAACTTGGATTATTTTGGTGTATTAACAGATATCATACAATTAAATTATTCTAAAGAAACTGGTGGGATTTGTATCATAAAGATGGATATATAGTTGACAAATTCGGGTTTCCTATAATCAATATTACAGGCAAGTTGAACACCAATGAACTTTATGTTTTATCTTCACATTTATTATGTAAGAGACAATAAAGAGCCTAATTGACAAGTTGTTGTAAAGACAAAACTGTACGATTTGTATGATTTGCTTGATAAAGATGTAGATGAGCCATGCAAAGAAAATGACGAGTTTGGTTTTACAAAGCGAATTTGGAGGAGAATGATGATAGCTAATTTGAAGGAGAATGATGATATGGTATCATTGAATAGATCTAGCTTAGTCACAACAATTGTTGAAGGAAATCCTTTAAATATTAATATCATAGGTGTTGAAGAAGATGATGAAACTGATTATGATGAGTGTACTTTTATTAACGATGATAAGATAAATCCAGTATGTTAAGATATATATTATATATCTCATTCTTTAGTTTTGGCATTTTTGATAATTAGATCTCCAAGATAATGTAGCTTCAAATTCAAATCAAGATAAGGTAGAAGATACATTGAATTTGATTAGGTAAAGCTAGCTGGACCGTGGGTTAAAAATTGTTGTTTTGGTGTAATTAAGATGTATGTTATATATCTCATCAGTTAATTTTGACATTTTTGATAATTGGATCTCCAAGATAATTTAACTTCAAATTCAAATCAAGATAAGGTAGAAGATACATTGAATTTGATTGGGTAAAGCTAGTTAGACCGTGGGTTAAGAATTGTTGTTTTGACGTAATTAAACAATAATTCTTAGTTGACTTGAATAAAGATTCAATATTGCAAAAGATATTGATGTGCATCACGTGTCTAAAAGGGGTGCTGAATGAAGAACTCTTCTAAGTGAAGACTCCTTGTATAATGAGATGATCTAGCTTGGGAGTGACTATCTTCTAATTGAGTTCTTCATGCAACCTAAGCCTTTGTTTTTGGATGGGATCGTCTCATGTTGGCTACGGTGATTGGTGTTGTATTCTTCTTTGTGGTCTTCTTATCGTTGATCGGTAAATTGAGTGTAGCTAATTTCAATTGGAGTTTCACACAATCTGGGCAGCAGATTACGACTATTCAATTGGTAAACAATTTCAGATTCATCTTGGAAGGAGTTAAATTATAGGGAAGTTGTTTCTTTATATCTCAAGTGTTTTCATTCTTGTTTCAATTTATTTTAGTCACTTCAGTTGTTCGTTTATTGTCTTTTTCGGTAAAAGTTGTTTGAAAAAATCCTCTGTTGAAGTTACCACAAGTTGGTAGTATTACTAGGTATGAAATACTTTCATTGGTTGTGAGGACGAGGGATAATATCAAGATTTGAGTGAGTCGGCTCAGTAAGGTCTTGTATAAAACTATTAGCGTTAGTGAAAGTATTAAGCTAAGTGAGGGCCCGGCAGACGTAGACAAGGTGTGTCGAACTGTGTTACCAAATCTCAGATGTTGATCTGTTTAATTTCATATTTATCTTTTTTTTTGTGCTAAAAAATTAATAGTTGCTGATATAATTGATTTATATCTAGTAACTGATAGATACAGTTATAAACAACTACAACAGAACCAAGTTTTTACGAAACTACGCCCTTCGAGATTTTCACAGTAAGTAAAGATGAGGCTCATGAAGACGATGATGACAATTGAACATTTATTTTGAAATTATTTATGGATTTTATATTGATTCAAACTTCTAATTGACACTTTAATATACTATTTTAATTTTTTAAAATCACTTTTATTATGATATCATTCTAATGTAATGTTAAATTTAATTATGATTGCTAAAAATCTATTAAAATGCTAATTTTTTTGGCTATAATATGTACATAGGTTAATGTAAGAAAAAAATAATTTACATTGCTAATTTTTACGTGTTGCAATATTTTCAATAATAGTCATAACATTTTTATCACAAAAATTAAAATATTTAAGTGTGAAAAATATTTTCAACAACAATAATTTTGACCATAAGGGGAAGTTTATTGTTGTGATGATATTTAATCAACATTAATTAGTCGGGTTTATATTAGTGACAAGTTTTAGTCACAAAAGGTTTAAAATCTATATGAAAAAAAGATTTCTCGTTGCAATTATTTTAAATTTTATGTGATCAAAACATTTTTTGTGATTATCATTGTGAATAATAGTGACCATAGTGGTTCATATGCTACTGTGACGATATATTATTGTCACTAACTATTTTCGCTTATATTGACAACAATTGTCGTCACAAAAATATATCAATTAAGTGAAAAATAATTTTCTTGTTACAATAACGAATAATAATATTAACAATTTTTTGTTTTGTCACAATTACATTTCATTCTTACTAAAATGGTGTAGGTGTTAAATACTTAATACTATTAGAGACAACTTAAAAGTGACAAAGTTATTATTGACACTAATAACATATTATTAGTGACAACCCAACAGTGAAAGACTTGGTAGTGTCACAATTTACTATATTATTAGTGACTACGTAATAATTTATCATAAATAATGAAAGTGATAGTGAATTATAAATTTTTTGTTACAATAATTGTCATATTTGTGACAAAATATTTAAATGTTACAAAAAATTATCACTAAATATCTTAATTTTTGTTGCTTACATCAGATTGTCTCTTCTTAACACGTAATTAGACAATGATTATTAACCCATTTTTTATATATTACTTATTAGATCCTCTTGCCTGTGTTTTTTTTTTAATGTAAGGCAAATTTATTTGTAATTTTTCAGGGTGATACTAGAAAATATAAGCCTGAACACGTGAAAGAGTGATTCAATAGTCTCTTCTATCACGCACTTTTAGGTGAACCAAGAACAAAAACATGCATAAAAACTTGAAAAGAAGTTGTCTTTCATTAATCTCTCAACTTTCTTGGAATCAAGCATTAACTTAAGCATTAAATGACAACGAATCCTGACAGACCCACGACACGACACATGTCCAGTAGGGACGCGGAAGACATGCTAGCCCTCTTCTGTGGATTCTTCATCCTCTTGCTGTGACTTTGGATTGTTTTAGCATCTCTGGATTTTGCTAGCTTGTTTACATCCCACACGTGAGGAAAATTGGACAAGGACATCTTGTAAACTGAGCACCATTAACTTCTTCTTTTTACACCACCAATTACACGTACAAACTTCTGTTCAAAAAAACAAAAGTTTGTGTTCCATTTTGATCACTAGAAACCATAGTCCGTGAACCTTTGATGTCACATATCTCACGTCACAACAGTGTTACGGCATGTTTTATTTGCCTGGACCCCCACGATACTTTGAAGCTTACAGGAGCAGCTACTATGAAAACGTAACCCATTTTACCCGAAGTTGATCCCAAGCTACACAATGATATAACTTCAGGTGAATTGTAAATTAAATTGCAGGCAGAAGGAGAAGCTCACAGGAAACATGTGAATAAAATATAAAAGGGTATAAGATATAGACCTCTTATATAATTTAAAAAATCTTATAATCTTTAAAATTATCGAATTCTTTTAAATTTTATTTGTTTAAAAATCTATTTCTTATTTTAGTAAAAATAATAATAAAATATATGCAATATGAATATCATATGTTAATTAATCAAATATCATTGTCATGATAAATTATTTCAATTCTTAAGCATAATTTGAAGTAATTAAAATCGACTTACATAAATAGTTTAAGATAATTATAATAAATTATTAATTTATGATAATTTTAATTAGTTAAATTCAAATTTAAGAACCGATTAAATTGTTATGTAAGTAATATTTGTCGAGTCACGTGTAATATTCGTCGTTATTTTTTAATGAAAGTTTAAGAAAATATATTTCTTTGAAAAATCAAAATTTTAATATTAAAATTAAACAAATTCTAAATATTTTAAAAATAAGTACAGGAAATTACAAGGCGTGAGTTGTGAAATGTGGACAAAATGTTCATAGCTGTCAAGAGATAGCAAGAGAAAGACCTGTTTGGTTTCACGTTGCAGGAGCTCACGATATGAGAAACCTGTTTTCGAGGTCGATGGGAACCCTATTGTGGTTAATTAAAATCTATTGTAGTTAGTCATTCTAAATCATGGTTAATTAGTAAACTAGCTTTGATTCTTATTTGTACAAGTAAAGGTACATAACAATATATATACACACAAAGTTAGGCAAGGCTAGGCCATCATCTGGTCCTAATTTTCTCAAAATTTGTAATTTTGTGTATGATTACTTGGAAATAAAATTTCTTTGTTGTTTATGTCTTGTTCAAGGCTTATGGGAATGTCAAGTTCAAGAAAAGTCTATAAAGAAAAATTTGGTTATATCACGAGACTCATTTCCAAATTTAACTCTATTTAGTATGAAGATATATATAGTTTTGATAAGACACCCAATCAATATGTGTGCCTAACACAGCACACAAATATAATTTTTCATAGGGATAAGTTAAAACTATAGGTTAAATTTATTTAGTATTTCTTAAGTTTTACTATATCTTCACTTAAGTATTGAATAAGTAGGTAGGTATATTCAATAATCTACAAATTACATAATATGAATAAATCACTTAAGAAACTAACAGTTTAGAATTAAGTAAAGAATTTGATCTAATTAATAGTTTTATATTTGAGCATGTTTCAACTCCTGATCAATAATCTTTTTTAGTATTTTAAATACTAAAATATTAGTAAGATTGTTCCTTTGTGCCCAAAAGGTTATAGATTCAAGTTACGAAACAACTTCGTTGTAAAATACAAAAGGAAGGCTGCGTATAATTGATGTCATTCCCCCAATCCAACAAAGCTATGAGCTTTGTGTACTGGAGTGTTGTTGTTGTAGTATTTTAAATAAATTACAACCCTTTTATCACTACTCTTTTAACCTCTTAAATCAAGGTTTTGCAATGTGTACTCGTGATATGCATTATGTTATGGTAATGGGCTAAACATGACATATAACTAATTGAGTACACTTGATACGCAAAATGTTTTGGTTTAAGATAATAAATTAATGGAATATTTTGGTTTAATAGAATAGACCTTAAAGGTGAAATTATATAGCAAATTCATTAATATTCCATTGTTTATAGACATTACTAGCTATTTGGAACATGGTTTTAAGATTTTTTTAATTGATGAAATGGTATATTTATGTAAGGGATCGATCTCAAACATGGATAATTTCTTTTTACTTATTTATACAAATTTCCTGTTTCTTGGCTTATAGGCGAATACAAGAGGCAATTGTCTCGATATGTATATGAAATGAAATGCTCAGGATTTTCTATCGAGTGTATGATTTTGAATCGAGCTTGAAAGATTAGGCTAGTAATTGGCTAGTGCTTTTTTATATCTATTTACTGAAAAAGTTTTGCAAAGAATCACTAATTTTAAAGTACAAAATAAAATTCTCATTCACAAAATTACTTGTAATTATATCGGGTTCAAGTTTTTGCAAAACATATTTATCAAAATAAATATGATTATTTCGATAAAATATTTCTTTCAGTTTTTTTTTGTTTACAAATTCGTGTTCTTTTAGTGTTATAGTTGATAGTTCTTTTTTTGTTCCATTTGTATTGTAGAACTGAACAAGAGAGTTTCTTCTAATATCGGCTTCTAGTAAATGAAATGATATAAATATATATATATATATATATATACACTATTGTATGTGTATATACAATACCATAACCAATTGTGGAACATTTTCCTAACTTTTCATTCAAATGAGAGACTCACGATCTAAACTTTTCTTAACATCTTATATATACCTTAACATTTTATCTGTTTCATTCCTTATAATTTATCTTATTTATTTATCACATTCGTATGATTTTGATTTTCATACTTGAGATTTGAGGTCCAAACAAGTGAGCAATTCTGAATATTTATTTTTCACTAAGTTACAACAAAAGGGTAAAAACCAAAAGAAGGGGCCTTCAATCAATAATGATTTCTTATTTTTCTCTCGACTTTTTATAATTAAAAAGCTAAATTACGTATCGGAGTGCTAACATCATAATCACCTTCGATCAAAAGAGTGTAAAAAGGATTACTAATATAGCAAAACTGTTTTGAAACAGTAATCTCTACCCACATATGCAAGAGAAAAAAGGGTGAAACAATGAATAGACAGTATATATATTTATATAAGAGCAAGACAAGGTAGAACTAATTATAGCCGCAAAGACTCTAGGCACCATAGACACCTATAAAGCCTAAGCTCGAGCCAGACTTGGAAATAGGGGAAGAGACAACTTAGGGGCAGCTGGTTTAATGGTTTTTGTATGCCTTTAAGATATATTATTTTATTGTGAAATATTAATGGCCATACATGAGAATTGGTGGGTACGTTGGCATTTGTTCTTGTGGCACGGGGACAAGGGGTTGGGGCATCCTTTTTGACTGAGGGTGTTCCAACTCTGCTATGTTTAGTAAGGATTATATGTTTGTGTGTAAATGTGTTGACAAAATTTAATAAAATAGAGTTGAAATTGATTAATTAAAATAGAGAATCTAATCCGGGGACAAGTTGATGGCTTTGGAATTGACATGCTCTTAACATGATTGATATGTATAATCCAAAGGCAAGTACACATATATACATTTTTTATTATCATATAATTTGTGAATTTGTGAAATTTAAGAATACGATGTAATTATAGATAATTAGAATAATAATAATAATTTTAATTATAATTTTAAGAGTTAAAGATACAAAATTCTTTTGTAGTGTAATTTTTTTAATTCTTCAAATTATAAAATTTTTATTATTTATATTTTTAAAATTTTTATAAAACTTCTTATGAACAACTTTATTAAAATAATTAATGTCGAGATAGACATGAATGAATAAAAAGCGGATGATGTGATAGGTTCATTTTTGAACCAATTAAATTGTCCAGTTTATAATTTTTCTAAAACTTGAACTTAAATTATTTTATTAATTTATTATACATATTCTTATTATTTGTGTATGTTTTGTCGTTAATTTTTAATAAAAATTTTAACAAAGGATTTTTATAAAAATTTCAAAATTACAAAAAATTTAACAAATTTAAAGTTTAAGATTCTTTTAGAAAGCATGAAATCTTGTATCATTAAGTCTAATTATAATATTATAGTCATAATTACAAACTTGACTCATGGTTCCTAAAACAGCAAACCTCGGTATTACATGACAAAAGTTTTTTAAGGGGCATGATATAGAGTTAATTAGATATTAGTTAGGATTTCCATGAGCAATCAGCAACTACTGGAACCTATGCTAACTAGGGTTTTACGTAGCTGTGTTTGTTGGAAAGCCTCAGTTCGAGAAAGTAATATCTTGATCTTTAATTTAGACTAATGTGAATGGTGCATGGATGAATTTAATATTGATGATACCCAAAAAAAAAATTGATTGGTGGGGTTATTCTAAAGTGAATCATCACCAACTTGTAGACCAAAAACAAGAGAAGATAATAAAAAAATGCACGAAGACACAAGAGGATAGGGTTCAAGTCTCGTGATATACAGATTAGGACAGATGCTAAAATTAATTTCTGATTCATTTAAAAAAAAAAAGAGAGATTTAAATAGTTTATGACTTTATTGTCTTAGTTGGTGAAAAAGGGTTTTATCATTTATAGACTCGTGTTATTTTAATTATGATTAAAAAACTGAGCCGATTCAAAAAATTTAAGTGTGAAAACTTGAATCAACCAACTTTTTATATTGATTTACTTTAATAATTTTTATTGTTAAAAATAGAACAGTTTATTAATTTGTCAATTTTCATAAATTAATCAATTTTTATAAACTAAAATAATAGTGAATGAAGTTTTGTTATAGTCAATTTACTATTTATTTTCTTAAGAAATATCTAAATAGTGTTAATTTCTTAATTAGTAAAACATGTTTTCCCCTAGTTTATATAAAATAATCGTGGTTAAGTATCCTAACAATTCTCACGTATGTTCAGATTTTAGAAATTTATTTACAAGAATGAGAAACATTTTGTAATAGAAATGTGATAAGTATTAGAATTGAGTTTGAGTCAATTATTGTCAAAATAACTAGAACTAGTCATTTGGATAATTGACCTTTATCACTTATAAACTTTTTAACATTTTCATGTTTAGTCAATATGAGATACTCTAACATTCCCCCTCAAGTGCAACTAGGACTGGATATCCAATTGTCACTTAAAATAAATGCAGTGGTAACTAGACCGAGCCGTTAGGACTAGACATCTAGATGAACAATTGAGAATTTAATAATCCGAACCAAACTTGTTCTGATACCAAATTAGATTTTTTAATATGAGTAGAGTGTATCGAGTTTGGGTCAATTATTATCAAAATGATTAGAACTAGTTATTTAAATAGTTGACCCTTACCACTTATAAACCTTTTAACATTTTCATGTTTAGTTAATATGAAATACTCTAACAAGGAGAAAAAGACAGTTAAGAAACTCATAATATGAAATGTCTGTCTTCAAAATAGGAATACAAATAATCATTATTAGAAGGCCTCGTAAATATACCTTCAAGAAGGAATTTCTTTAATCGTTATTGTTCAAGCCAACTACTTCAAGTTTGATCAAACTTTAAGTTAAGCTCGAATTGGATAAAAAAAGTTTGTATAATCCGAGGAGTTTGCTCCGGACCATTACCATCTCTACCCATATTCTTGGAGAGAAGAGTAGAATATCACGTGGAGGAAGAAAGACACGTGCAATGATCATAGTTGAATCTGCAAAGGGTTTTGAGTACGTGAAGAGAGAAGGGAATCTAATCTACTGGTGATTGATCATCATACGTTAAATGATGATATATATAAAAAAAACACACAGACTCACAAACAAACACAAACACACAGACTGACTTATGTCTGAAAATAACTAAGAGTCGAAGATTGCATACAAACAAGCGAAGGAAGAGTCAAATGATGTTTAGCTGTCAAAAAACGTATGTATATGTGTATCCCTCCAAACCCTTCTCACGGGCGATTCTACTATCTCTATCTCTTTCCCCATCATCCATTTGTCTCCTCACCCTCAGTTCTTGAGCAAACCTTTTGTTGAACATCAATGCCAATACACTATTTCCCGTTAATTCATAAATATAAGTGTTTTCTCTATGCCACTCAATGTTCGATCGGACTGTAATATACGTAACAGAAACGAAGAAATCTAATATATATCTACAAATTTATGGAAGAAAGAGAGATTTTTCAAAAGCTATTGAAGTTTGCTTTTTGAATTGAGATTATAATATATATGATTATTGGTAGGCTCAATTGTATTGTAGTTAGTATTTCTTATATAATGCTAATATATATGCTTTTCTTTTCATAGCATAAAACCCTAGTTAATCATCTTTGGAAATTTTGATCCAAATCATCTCAGTTTTTATATATTATTTACTTAATATTACAATATTTTCTATTATAAATAAGATGAATAGCTTCGTTAATAATATGAACGTAGTAATTAAATACAGATTGATAAAAAAAAAAGAAACAAAATTATAACATTTCCGTGTGGGGAAACAGAAGATGAGGAACTCATGGTCTCATGCAAGAAACCAACAAATTAAGCAAATAATGAATCGTGTAGACTCTCACTATAAGATCGCCTGAAACGTGCGGTGAAAAATGAAAAGGGAAAGCAATCAAGAGAAAGGACTTGAGGCAGAATCATTAATGGCTTCCAGGAAGCAAAAGAAGGCTGCTCTATACGAGAATTTAGAGTTGCTTCGTGCCGCCACACACTCTACCGCTGTACATATGCCGAACCAAACTCTTCAAGCTTTAGTTTCAAGTTTCTTTTTTCTGCTTTCGTTGTTCTTATTCCATTGGAGGAGCACGTAAAAGCTTGGAATATCTCATTTGAACAGAGCACGAACCAAATGAGAAGAAGTCCTTAGTTTTCCTTGTTTTGATATGTGGGAATAATTCTTTTGGTGTCTCGTGAGTTTGTGATGATGTGTTTGATTTCGTTTTTGAGCAGTTTAAATACTTGATGTTCTTTGTTTACTAAAACTTCTGGTTTTTTTCTGGCATGACAGGAAAGCAAAACCTCCATTCTCGTAGATGCATCAAAATATATAGAAGAGTTGAAGGGAAAAGTGGAATCCTTGAATCAAGAAATCGAAACTACAGAAGCTGCAAGTTCTCTGAGTCGATTACCTGTGGTGCTTTTTCGCTTACAATATAGTTAATAAGATCTTGGTGTTTAACAAATTGTTTAAAAGTTCTTATTCTGATGTAATATTTCAGCAGGTTACAGTGGAAACCCTGGAAAAGGGTTTCCTTATCAATGTCTCCTCAGAAAAAAATTGCCCTGGATTGCTAGTATCGATCCTGGAAGCTTTCGATGAAATTGGTCTTGAGGTGCTTGATGCTAGGATTTCCTGTTCAGATAATTTCCAACTCGAAGCTGTTGGAGGAGAAGTAAGAAACTACTCTTTCACTCACTCGTAATTCCATTTTTGCAATTCAGAACTATGGAGAATATTCATTTCTGTGTTCCGCAATATTTTTATTATATATATATATATATATGTATATAAACTTAAATTACTAATTTAAAATAATTAAAATAAATTATTAGTTAAATTAATTAGATTCAAATGTAAAAGCTCCAATGAATTGTCATATAAATATGATTTGGTTAGTCCAGGTCACGTGTATTTCATCGTTATTTTTCTATTAAAGTTAAAGAGAAGAATTTTTTAAAAATTAAAAATTAAATTTTTTTTTAAAAACTGACAATTTCTTTTAAAATTTTTTAAAGTATTAATGAATTTCATATCTTTTACCCTATATATAAACAAAGTTTGCACCCCAAGTTATTGAATTTAAGTATTATAATAGTGATCGTCCCTGAAAAAAAAAAAAGGATGAACTGAATTGTAGACATGATACTGTACCAGAAGGAGGACCCCCCATCGAGTTCTTAACAAGGAATAAACTCTCTCTGTGTTGCAGAATGTTGATAGCATAGATGGTCAAATGGTTGAACAGGCTGTGCTTCAAGCCATCAATAAATGGAGAGACAATAACGAGCAAGATTAGGTAGAAGCAGTACTCGTATGTTTGTTCGATCTCTGTCCTTTTTCTTGGGTTAGAGTTTTGAAAAATCGTATAAGTGGTTGTTTTGCAAACTTTTTGATTTGTTTATGGCAAACACAAATAACAGAAAAATTGAAAGTGATATCGAAATTTGTTAACGCAGTTTAACACACTTTATCTACGTTTGTGGAACTCTCATCCAGTTTAATCAATTTCATGAAAGTGCAATAGATTTATATAAAACCTCACTAAGCCAACATCACTCAATCCTTGTAACTATCTCTCAACCTTACTTTCCATGAAATATTTTCACACTTAATAACACGACCGATTCGTGTTAATTTCGACAGAAGATTTTTCTAAACAACTTTTAATAAAAGACAATTAAACATACAACTCAAGTGATTAGTCAACTAAGAACAGAACAATAATACACTTGAGATAAAAGAGAAGAACTTCCCGAAAGGCTCAACTCCAATGAAATAAATCTAAAAATCGTCGTAACAACAATGGGCTGATTCATATAGAAATCTGAACCAAGTCATGGCTACACACATAACACACAATCCACAGCATTAGATGCACGCAACATACAAAACAGTCCTGTAAGATATTTATGGATCGATTAATAACATTGTAAAGCAAACCTAAATCCTTGATGTTTGATGTTCTTGATGAAATTTTATTCCCTCTCTACCTTATCTTCTATAAAAGTTTCCACGATGATTCAGAAACTCTCTCAATAGTTTTCTAAAACATGAACAACTTCTTTCTTGTATGTCTATTGTTGCATGATAATTTTAAAGGAGAGAGGGAAAGAGTCTTGGACCTATTTGAGCCCAACTTTTTAATACTCAATAACCATAATCTTAGGTTCTTTTCATTGAATTCAAATCTATAAGTGACATGGGCTACTAAAGAAACTAACAAGTCCACCCAAGAGTTACTCCACAAAGATGAATGTCTAGTTTAATGAACACCCTACAAAATCAATGCAAAGTCGTAAATCTCTTGGCCAGAAAACACACACATAATGCTCTAGAATTACCCAACTGTGAGCAACTCCAAAAGCTAAATAAAAACGCAGCAGAAGAATGGATTTTTCAACAACAAAAAGTCATTACGTTAATCTTTTCCAACCAACAAAAACATCACCTACATACTTTCAGCTGTTCACCAAATTCAATCAATGCATGATCACACACAACTTTTAGCTCTACCCCCAAGCTTTACACCCACGTGATGCACCATACACCCTTTGAAGATAGACTTCAATTCAAAACGGAATTCTTTTACAACTAGAAAATTATTTATATAGCTTTTGATTCAAAGTTAAATTTATAAAATATGAAATTATACCAAAAAAGCATGAGTAGATATATCCACCGTATATCTAACAAGTTTCATATTATTTGAGTTTCAAGGTCTAACTAAGCAGGCTCTTTCTGTGTCATTTCTTCGTGTAGATGTGTAAACTAATCGAAAACAAATTTGGGAGTAGGATGGAAAAAAAGTTAAGCTCAATTGAAAGACTAAAAATTATACATAAAATGACATCTTTTTCAATAAGATGATGTCTTTTTTAATTTAATTTAATCCAAACTTTGAATTAAGACTCAAGTCCGAAATTTTATATTTAAATATAGACTTTTAGGTCGAGCCTGACTCTAAACAAGTCCTGCCCGACTTAATCTTCTTCCTTACTGATGGAAATTCTGAAAGCAATTTGTAATGTAGTGTTTCGTTTGTCTTGTATGGATATAACCAAGTTGAACCAGATTTTTTCATTTGATTTCAATATATTTTATTTTTGTCATTTTCTTTTCTTATAGACCTTTATTGTCACCTAAAACTCGAATTCAAAAGCCTACTTTAGCTTTATAAGCCCATAGTAGCTCACTTATGCATATGAATCCAAAACTAGACTTGATTCAACTTCAGATTTGACCGTAAAAGCCTATTTTTCATCATAATCATGCTATTCTTAACTAAGGTTTCTTTGTCTTTCTTTATGTCTTGGGCGAGGACAAATTACTATGATTCGATGTATTTACTTATGAAGCCTATTTTTTCCTATGTTGTTACAACAAGACAAGTACCAAATCAATGTCCTATATTAGTATGTAATTATGGATGCAAATTTTGTGATTTATTTATTTATTTTTCCTGTATCTTCTATTTTCGTGACATAAGTCTTGTTAAATTGTTATATATATTACATGATATCAAAATCCTATAGTTCACATTACTATTCGATCGATCTCCACAATGTCTATTTGTGTTCTTTCTTAAAGCACATTTGCATGCATGGAAAACAAATTGAGCACGTATTGAATAAATTGTTAAATACATATTATTAAAAGAAACATAAACCTCTCTCTTGTAGTTAAAATTTTTTTTAAAATTTTCTCGATTTTTAAAATTCTTGAAAAATTTTATTTTAATTTTCAGTTCTCCAAAAAGATTTTATTTTAGACTTCAGCTAAAAAAAATGCAATTTCAATATCAAATATGGACTAATTAAATGTCACTAATATGGTGATTTAAATTAGCTCGGACTTAATAGTTATAATAAATTATTAATTTGAGTCAAATTTAATGAGTTCAATTCAAACTTAAGATTTGAGTTAAATTATCATATAAATAATATTTGATTAATAAAAATATAATGTTCATATCATATATGTATTTTATTTTTTTAAATCAAAATTTAAAAGAAGGACAGGGAGTTTTTCTCAAGAATTGAAAACTAGAAATAACTTTTTTAAAAAGAAAAAGTTTATATTTTTACTTTTTACCGTCTAATAAATTATAAATTACGTTATTTGAATAAATTATTTTATAAATTAATAATTTAATATTTTCACATTCTCGACTTTTATATATCATATATAAATATATGTTGTACAACCCGAAAGATTGCCGAGGATAGCAAAGCGTGTGGGGTCCTTAGAAATTTCTTGATCTAGATATACATTGCCTGGCTATATCACTACTGATTCCCTTTTACTTTGACTTGGTAAGAAATTAATACTATATTGATAAACTTCTATCTTCAAACAAATCATTCAATTGGTATACATCACTCTAATTCTGAAATCAAACAAATCTATATCCCAAGTCTCTTATGATATAATAGTTTATGAATCAGGTCTCTCTTGAAACACGCTTCCTTTTCTTATTGTGTTTCTTTCATAAAGTGCCTCTTGTATATTTGAACAAGCCTCTGAAACTTAATGTCAATCTAATTTGTCATGATTAAGCCTTCATAAGCAAGGGTTAGGTTGGGCAATGACGCATCTGCTTTGGCTTGTAACATTGTTAAACATTGTAATTACACTATAACATCAAAGATTACATGATAATTTATGTGGGTTTGGTTCATTTTAATGTTTAGTTTAATTTATCCTATTTCCATGACTTAGTCAACAATCAAATTCAGCATTTCACTGTCAATAAGGTTCATATGCAGTTTTTTAGTGATTGAGGTTGGTATAATAACCAATCTAAACAAGGGAATTGGTAGACAAGTTGGAGAGGTTTGGTTTTAATTGGAAGAAGCAGTCAATGGTTTTACGTTGACATGGATTATTTTTGGTAAGTACGAGGATCATACCTAGCAACTTTGATAGCTCTCCTCATAATGACTGCACAAGATATGATCAAGATGTCTCTAATTACGATATTACATATTTATAACAGTATAATCACAGTGCAATTTCTAATTTAATTTTTTTAATATTAAAATAAGTTGTCAAATGTACACAATCACATGAAAATTATATGTTATAAGTAACTATTATAAGCTCGAACATTTAAGCATGTCTACTTCATACACATAACCAACATTATCTGTAGTAATGTTGAAGAAATAACAAATTAAACAGTCTCTTTTCATCCAAGAGGTTAGGAGATTGTTCTAATGCTATAATATTGTTTCGTCTTTACTAAACAATCTAACCCAATTTGAGTCTAATTTGACATATTAAATTCGATTTAATCGAATTTTAAATTAGATTTAGATTTTAAAAAAAGAACTCAAATTTTAGTTTGGAATTACTTGACCCGAAATCCGGGTTCAAAGGCTCGGGATTTTGTGGTCCGGCCTATGAAAAAATTACATCAACGGGACTTGCATACTTTCTACACCAAGCCAATTCCTAGTTTCTTACTCGAGCAAATACATCAGCATGTACGCATGCATGAACATGAGCTCCATCTTCCACAGATGATCTGTTAATGTTATGAATATTTATATTTTTCTGTTTTAACATTGACTCAACAACTATGGAAGAATCTACAAGACATTCAAGTTCGAGCCCTTATAAATAATATGGGTGATCAAACACAAATTCAGCTCGAGCGCTTCTCTTCTTCTCACAAATACAATTCTTTGCAATGGCTTCCTCGTCAACGACTCTCAAATACAGATTATGGTCATGTCTGTTTCTTCTTGGACTTGCCTCTGCTCAGTTATCTTCCACTTTCTACAGTTCAACTTGTCCGAATGCACTGTCCGTCATTAAAACAGCCGTGAACACGGCGGTGTCGAACGAGGCTCGCATGGGAGCTTCCCTTGTCCGACTTCACTTCCATGATTGCTTTGTGAATGCAAGTCTTCTTATTGTTTCTTCTCGCATATCTTTCTCTTTAATTTAGGGTTTTGATAGTTCTTGATCTAACAGGGATGTGATGCGTCCATTCTTTTGGATGACACCGCCGATTTCACCGGCGAGAAGACATCACCTCCCAACAATAACTCTGCTCGAGGTTTCGATGTCATCGACTCTATCAAGTCCCAAGTAGAGTATGTGTGTCCTGGTGTGGTCTCCTGTGCTGATATATTGGCTGTTGTAGCTCGTGATTCTGTTGTCGCTGTAAGCAACAAATCAAAATGACAATAACTTTATCAATCAAACCAAGTTCGTATTGATCGAGTACTGAGTCGGGTCGAGAACATATCAACCTAATTACGTTTTGGTTTGGTTTCAGTTGGGTGGACCTAGTTGGACAGTTCAGTTGGGAAGAAGAGACTCAACCACTGCAAGTTTTAATGCGGCTGCTGCAGATATTCCTCCACCAACTCTTGATCTTAACGGTCTCATCTCCTCCTTCTCTAACAAAGGTTTCACTGCTGCTGAAATGGTGGCTCTCTCAGGTTTATATATACATCTGCTACATCTTTTAAGACTTACAATCGATGAAATAAGTCAAAAGCCTTCAAATCTTTATTTGCTCTGGTATAAAATAAAATACTAATTAGTTGTAATTCTATATAAAAGAAAATTCTAACATCATTGATTGCATTTCGTGAAAAATACTGTTTCAGGGTGTCACACGATAGGACAAGCGAGATGCACAAATTTCAGAACCAGGATCTACAACGAGACCAACATACTCCCTTCTTTTGCAGAAACAAGAAGATTGAACTGTCCCTTCACAGGAGGTGACGACAATCTTGCTCCTCTCGACTACACGAGCCCGACAACCTTCGACAATGCTTACTTCACCGACCTGTTGAACGAAAGAGGTCTGCTTCACTCTGATCAGCAGCTCTTTAATGGAGGCTCTACAGATTCTCAAGTTAATTTTTATGCCTCCAATTCTGAGACTTTCATGTCAGATTTTTCCAATGCCATGATCAAAATGGGAAACCTCAGTCCACTTACTGGCACGAGTGGACAGATCAGGACCAATTGCAGGAGGATCAATTATTGAACTGGTCTTTCTAAGAACGTAACTGAATTTGTTTTTTCGTGTTACTATTTTGTGTTGAGTGGAGATGTGAGAAAATAATAAAGTTTGAGATTGAATCTTCCTAGTGTTGCTTGTCATTGTTGTCTACCAAGAGACTAAGAGATTCGTTCTGAACATTCTTAATGTTGCTTGTCATTGTTGTTTACCAAGAGACTAAGAGATTCGTTCTAGAATAATAAAATTTTATTTGGTTCTTTTTTTATTTTTTGTTAATTTTAGTTTCTAAATAAAATAAGATTTTATTTCTTATTAATAACGATATAATAATAATATTTTTGCTTATAATAATTAAATATTAATAAAAAGTAGGTTTTATTTTTATATTAAATAAATATATTTTTAGTTCTTAAAAAAATATGTTACTATTTACAAGTAAGATTTTGATATTTAAAAAGGTTATTTCATAAATAACTATTTAAAATTTTTAATTAATGTATTTTAAAGATACTTTAAATCTTTAATATGTTTATTAAATGGTTATAAATTTTAAAAAATATTTTAACACAATTTTTAAATTTTAAGTTCATTATAAAATTAAAATAAATTGAATAATTAAATTATATAATTGTATTTATATTTAGATGATAGCAAATCAAATTATGATAAAAACTAAACATAAAAACTAATAACAACGTTTAGAAATTTTGTAACTCATAAAAATTAAAAGAAAATAAAATTAAAAAAGAAATTAGCAACTAAATTGAAAATTATTAAATTTAAAAATACAGATAAAAACTGAAATTCTCCAAAAAAAAATTCAAACAAACTTTAAATTATTTTTAACTAATCCGATCCTAATAAGTCTCCACAGGTTAATCAAAATCTGTAAATATTTAGGGATGTCAATATGTAATTGTATATTTAGGTATGATTTTAGTCCGAGTTAATTAAGCCACGGGTTAAAATTGTTCGACATAACTGGGCTACGAACTGAGATCGGGTTGAGCATAGTTCAACTCGTGATCTGACTGGAATTACAAAAACGACATCATTTTGTTAAAAAAAGTATTGCTTTCAATTTTTTAAAAAAAAAAAGTAAGGGTAGACTTGGCCAACCAACTCCTTGAGCTAGGAGCGGCCAAGGTTCGACTCGAGTCATTGACATCTTAGTATATTTAACATGTTGCAGTGGCAAACTTGTAGATAATTTCGATCGACACTACTGCAATTATGAATAAATCAAACATAATTATGATAAATTACATCGCAAATATAAACCTTGAACATGCAGGGAAGAAGTAAACTCTCGTCATAGTTTTCATCAGCAGTTGACTTAAGCCGTTCTGTAATATTCTTCGAAGCCCAAATCGTTGACTTAACAGAATTTTCACAGGACAAGAAAGCTTTAACTTGGTGGTAACTCAATTTAGAAATAATGTGAACACCAATCACATGGAAAACTATAGAAGATGTACGGAGAAAAAATTGTTAACAGAATCGATAAGTTCAAGAATATTAAGCGGTCGGTTTTTTAATTTAAAATATTGTAAGTTGGAGTCTGTGATAAAAAAATTATAATCATCAGTCAAATTAACGATTAAACAATTCGATAGATTTGAGTAGACTCAATTTTAAAAATTTTGAATTGTCTAACTTTTTACACTACAACAAATAAGCTTATTGGCGACAAAACCAACGTTGCTAAATATTAAAAAATCATTTGCGACAAAAAATAATCGTCGTCCTAATGATCACTGAATCTCGGTAGCAAAACAATATCCGCGACGTTTTCTTGAAATCGTTGCAAAAGGTTTTTGTTGATAATTCAGACCTTCCAAACCCACACCTAAGAATATTTCATTGACAAAAATAGCAGAAAATAGAGAAATAATAATAACACAAGAAAATTTACGTGGAAACTCCCAAACCGGAGAAAAACCACGAGCACCGAGAAGAAAATTCACTATGTAAAAAATTCTTACAATCACACAATATTTTCTCTCACCCCATATCCCAATACACCAATACATTCACAAAGAAATACCCAAAACAAATTCTCCAACTCTCACCTCAAAAGAGGAATTTAACTAGAGTCAATTTTGTCATACAAATCTTTGCTCCAATTGTTTTCCCCAACCAATATGGGACAAAGGAGCCAAAAAACTCAACAATCTCTACCTTGGTGACTTTGGCTAATCTCATAACCACACTCCAACTTAATGCAGATCTCTTGAAAATAACATAACTCTCAATGTAGAAAATTATCATGCTTCACAGCATCATGCTCCACCATAAAAGCATACCCACTCAAAATAAATAAATTCCAAGCCTTTCACTAATTTGACACATGTCGAAAACAACCTTGCTGAAAAATTATGATGCAACTCTCATGTTTGGCTTTCTTGGAAGTTCACCATCAATCGACATAAATTCCACCACACACCTTGCATCAATGCCAAACCAATGCCTGTGTGCAAACTTGTGGACCCGCTAACAGTAACACATCCTCTGTCATGGCAACTTTAGGATTAGCGGCATGCCATAAGGATGTACATGCTCCTTTTAAAGAACAAAATCATCCATGGAGACAATGTTAGCGACATTGTCAGTCTCTCCATTAACTGACCCAGAGCCTCTTGCCTAACCCGCTCCATCTCTCGGACAATTTTTCTTCACATGCCCAGATTGTCCACACGTCTAGCATACAATATTTTTCTTCATGGAGTTCTTTTTCCTATATCCAGCTACCACCAGAGCTGAGTCTTCAAGAGGAACATTTTTTCCACCACCCAGTCTTCTCTTTTCTGAAAAGAGTTTTCTGATAACTTCAGAAAGAACTATCTTTTCCTTTCCATGAATCAAAATAGGTTTCATGTGTTCATACGAAGGTGGAAGAGACCAGATGAGTCTCAAAGCTTGGTCCTCATCATCTATATGAACTCCAATTGCCTCCAGTTCAGAGACGATCCCATTGAGAGCACTTAAATGATCTGAAATTGTAGTACCTTCCCTTATCCACAGTGTATGAAATTGCTCCTTCAGGTACACCAAATTTGAGACGCTCTTTATTTGATACAACTCCTCGAGCTTTTCCCAGAGCTCCTTTGTCGCAGATATTCCATGCACATTCGCAAGGACATTCTTGGCCAAACACAGTCGTATCCCACTTACCGCTCTCAAATCCAGATCCTCCCAATCTTCATCGCTCATACTAGATCTGTCCGTACTAGCCGTTTTACCAGTATCACTAATAGTAGTGCTGATATTAGGGATTTGTCTGCCTTTCAATCCTTGTGTAACCCCGACTGAATCAAAATATCCCTGACTTGCACTTGCCACAAGCCAAAATTGATTCTCCCGTAGAATTTCTCCAACTCAAATCTGATAGGATTCGAAGCCCTTTTTTTTGACATTTTT
>JAOTAY010000004.1:34110738-34149011 GCA_025629805.1 Erythroxylum baracoense
AATCCACCGTTACAATTTTATTTTTAGTGTCCAATCCAATTGAAATCTAATACCTTAACCGATTTTTGTCATTTGATGAAATCTAGTCTTTTTAATTCATACCTTGCATTTTCCAGATTTTCTTGATTTGCTTACTTTAATTTATTTTTATTTTATTTTCAAATCAATCAATTCTTAATCGTTCGAGTAATTTTTCATCGTTTAATTTAATTGTCTTGCGTGTTGAATTTTCCCTTGGGTACGATATCCGATTCTTACCGATTTATATTACTTGTCGACGGGCAAACCACTATCTCCTCTCTTCTGTTTGGGTTTTATATTGTGGTCATCACTGTTGAAAAACTATCATTAACTGAATCGGCATTGTTGTTTTGTTCTATTTTCATTAACGAAGTTGTTTTAAGTTTAACTTATACCTTTAGGTGTTTATTGTGAAATCTTAATTACGCATTTGATGTATGGGTGTGTTCGAAGATGATTTACTATTTGTCTTTGTTATTTGTATATTGGTTGGCTTCTTCCGAACGACCTTTAACACTTCCCTCATATAAACTTCGTAACTATTTGATGAAAGGTCTTCAAGAGTATTTTACTTTTATTCATTTCCATTAACAGTAATATAGCCCAATATAGATAATACTATATTTTTGTACGTCAAGAACATCGTCATGTCTATTATACTTTAAATTCTAAATTTTGCATGTGATACAAACTACACAATAGATTTCTGAAATTTTAGTAAGAGTAACTTTCATATTACATTGAAGATATATAAGTGCTAAACTGGACTACTTTCACTTATCATTGAAATTGGAGTTGAACATATCATCATTTTATTCTAAATCGATATTTGTAGAATATACCTTTTAACATTATTAATCAAGGAATGCGACATGGCGACTAGTTCCGGATGATACTAATTCTTTTCCTTGGGAAGAATGTAACAAAATTGTCCTTACTGAAGAAATAAATAATGCAGAAAAATCTTCAATAAGACATATCTTAACTATGATAGATTATAAAAATGTTAGTTTAACAATTTTGGAAAATGTTCCCTTTGGTGACGATTTTGGCAAATAGTCACCAAATGTGTTGCAAGTTACTATGGAACCTTTGGTGACGTTTTTCAGAAATCATCACTGAATGTGAACCATTTAGTGACGATTATCAAAAATCGTCACTAAATGTGGACTATTTGGTGACGATTTCTAGAAATTATCACTGAATGTGGACCGTTTTGGTCACCAAATATTGATCCTTTTGGTGACGCTTTCAAATATCGTCACCAAATGGTTACTTTTAGCGACAATGTGAAAAACGTAGCAAAAAACACGTAGCTAAATGTCTACGAACCTTTGGTGGTAATTTCTGAAAATCATCACCAAAAGTCTTTTTAGTGACGATTTTACACAATTGTCACCAATTGTGAGCCATTTGGTGATGATTTCGGAAATTGATTATCAAATATTTACCAAATTTTGGAGACGATTTTTGAAAAGCATCACCAAAAGTTCATTTACCAACGAATGTCTAAAATTGTCACCCATTGTGGACCATTTTTTGACAATTTTTTAGAATCGTCACTAAATGTTCACCATTTGGGGACGATTTTTGTCATTCGTCACTAAATGTTGATCCTTTTGTGATGCTTTTATAATTAGTTGCTAAAAGCTTAGTTTTGATGATGATTTTGAAAATCGTCGCAATATGTTCACTTTTAGCGACGATTTCTGGATCGTCGCAAAAAAAATGTAGTTAAATGTTGACTTTGTTGTAGTGTTAGTTTGATTTATTTTAATAATTCTTGTTATTAAAAATCGATCAATTTATTAAATAATCGGTCAATTTTAGTAAATTAATAAGTACTTATAAATTTAAAAAATTAAATTTTATTTAACAATCTTTTTTAATTAAACTCTAAATTCTTCGATAGATAAGGACAATATCTTACGATCATATTTAAAATTCTTTAATTTTTTTAATCTGTAGCCAGTTTTATTATGGTCTAATACCGATTAAACCTTAAATCTCTTATCTTACCGGTTTAACTTTCGGTTCGATTTTTAAAACATTTTAAAAACACACAGAGGCATGCAAGAGTGATTTAAATTAAATGTATCGTTTTATTTTTATATTATTAACTCCTAAAATAATTTATTAAAAATAAATTACCATTTATACGAAGATTAACAACAGGTTTATAAGTGTCATTTACTTAATTATAAACCTTTATATCTTGTTAAGATAGTCGAGTGAATTAAGGACACGTGCCAGGATGAAGAATCAATGTCACCGGCGGGTATCTTGTTCGTTGAGATGCTTCGAAGCTAACGCCGGCCATAGTGGTTGCACTTATCATGTAGTGACAGATGACTCCTAATACAAGTCAATTTTATTTTTATTGGAAAATCTAAAAATGAGAAGGAAATGTGAAAATTAAGAAAATAATATCGAATATTTAGTCTAATTTTTTATAATTAAGTAGTCTTTAAAATTTTAAAAATTTTAATTCATAGTATTAGATTAGTACAAATGGTGTTGTTAGGATATATTTATTATATCTCATTATTTAATTTTGACTTATTTAATTATTGGGTATTCAAGATAATGATTAAAAATATAAATTATGTAAATAAATAACACTTCTTACTTGAATTAGATTCTTGGATAAGAGTTGTTGCACAAATAGAAATTAGTATGGATCCGTTGATTGAGATATGGACAATGCAAGATGGCTTATGTGAAGGTTGTGTGAAGATTGGTGTGGATCACGGTGATTGATGGCTTGAGTGAAGGTTGCATGACGATTTCTATGTCTTGGTCTTACTACGGGTATGACTCCGTTCTTTGCAATACACACGATAGTGATTTTGTAAGGTTTTTCTGGTGAGTATTGACAGTGAATGGAAGAGCAAAATTGTGTTGTCTTTGATTGGAAGATTTTGCTACATTGAGGGAGGCTTGCGTGTAACATTGCCAAATGTGAAAAAAATTGGAGATAGCCAAAGGTATGTTGTTGTATGCGTGACCCAATTCTTGTACTTGAAACGTTATTGACTTGGTGAAGGCTCGGCGTTTATTTGATTTGTTACGTGTGATCTTGCTTCTGCTACGTACATACGTGAGTTCCTTGGTAATGCTTTCGTTTGGGTGGTTATAGCAATTATATGAGTGAAAGGTTAATTTGAGATTTGGTTCCTTTATGCGGGCTGAATTGGGGAAGGCTTGCTAGTGTTTCTTGCTCTGTGTCTTGGTATGTTTTATCGATGGTGAACGGGCAGATCACATGGCTTTAGTATTCAGAAAATTGGGAGGTAGCTGAAGATATATTGTTGGGTACGTAAACTATCCTGATTAAAAGGTATTATCGCGGGCTGAAAGATAGTGTGCGTGAACTGCAAATCTAGTGATGATACCGGCGTGACTATTAATCTGTGTACGATTTCTTAGTTGTGTAGGAAGTTGTTCTTTGTCTCTTTCTCAAGTTTCTTCTTGAGTGTTGAAGTGTTTGGTTAATCACTTTTATTTATTCATTATTTTTGCTTTTGAAGATTGTTGAGAAAATTCTTTTGTTAAGGTTAACACGCGGCGGTTATGTTATTGAGTGTGAATCAGGCAGTGAAGAAGAGTGATAGTGTCAAGGATTAAGTGATGTCGGCTTATTAAAACCTTGTGTAAAACTATCATTGTCCTTTAATGAAAGTATTAAGCTAGTGAGAGTCCTGCAGATGTAAGTAAGGTGTGTTGAACTATATTAAAAAATATTGGTGTTGATTTATTTTGTTGCATTTTAATTCTTCTAGTTTTTGATTGTGCTATAAACGACTGTCGTAAATCGAAGAGTTTGCGAAACTAATATACCCCTACAATTCTATCATGTGTTGTATAAAAATTGATATGGATATTTATTTCGATGTTATTTCTATTATATATATATATAACTATATTATTATATAATTATAGATATTTTAGTAAGTGAATATTATACTTCAAACTTATATTTGAATATTTAGTTTAATCAAGTTTAAAATCAAATTTCATAAAATTTTTAGACTTAATCAATCATAATATAATAGACTGATTAATTAAGTACAAGTTAGTTAAGTATAACTTTATCTTTTATAGTCAACGTACTCAATACATTAGGCTCTTCGCTTTGCGAGAGACTCAATTAAATTTGGGAATGAATTTAATAAAAAAACTCAAACTCAAATCATTCATAACAAATTAATTAGTTTCAAATTAAGTAGATTTAATATCATCATCTTCATCAATACTCAGTTGAAATAATCCTGCTAAAGCGCGATGTCTGAGAAGGTCATGCAATCTTATCCTTTCTTAATAGAAAAATTATTTCTGATAAACTTACATGCAATATGTCACTGAAAATATTATAAAATTACAAATAAATGTGCATATATATGTCAAACAAAAATAATAAGTAAATAATAAAATAAAATAATCATAATTGTAATCATAATCATAATCATAATCATAATTATCAGAATTGGAACCGGAATATATTTTTAGGCTTCGACCAAACTACCTGTTAATAGTACTACTGCATAAATCATTATTTCTTAAACGAGAAATCTCAAAAAGAGAAAAGAAACTCATCCATTTGGTGTTTATTAAGACATGTAATTGCTCCATAATGTTATACATATGTTTATTAAGACAGCCAGACGTAGGGCAAAGAACAATATTCAATGAGCTTCTCCATTAATCCTGCCGGCGACTAATAATCTCTTCTCAGGTTCCCGACAAACCTTCGATGAACTCAACGTTAAAGGGTTTTTGACTAAGTTAATTTGATTAATGTATTATTAATTTAGCAACTGATTAGAAGAAGTCAACCACAAGCTTTATTGTTTTGCGTTGTCTAAAAGTATTTAAATGTATTTTTTAAAAAACTTTATTTTTTAGAATTATTCCAGTGTCATCCTTAATAGTCTGTGCTGTAATGGTGCTTCCTTAAGGTTGTACAATGGAAGTATATATGTGTCCAATTACGCTTTTAATCTTTAGTTTTTGGCAACTAATAAGTGTTTTTAAGAGTAATAAACAAGACTTGATCAAACTGATAAGTCTGTGTTATCTTCTTTAATTAATCAACTCGGAATTGTTACTTGCTCTTCGTCTCCTTCATTTTCATCTTCTTGTCCATGTCCAAAACATCCAAAACTTCGCAACCATAAATACACATACCAACGTGAAACTATAAACATCATCAAACCCTACAAGATTACAGGGAGGCAAAGGGTAAGAAAACATTATGGATTTACGTAGAACTCTTCCTCTTTGTTCTCTTCTTCTTCTTCTTCTGGTTCTGGTTCCTTCGAGCTTAGCTACTGCTCAACTCTCTCCTTCTTTCTATGACAAAGTGTGTCCCGGAGCTTTGCTTGTCATTAAAAGGGTTGTCAAAGCTGCAGTTGCCAAAGAACCGAGAATGGGTGCTTCGTTACTGCGTTTGCACTTCCATGACTGTTTTGTCAATGTAAATTTCGAGTTCTCTCATTCTTTCTGTGCTTGAATGTACATGGATTTTTAGGGTTTTTAAGTTTTTTTGTTTTGCTTGATCTTCTTTTTCTTCACAGGGTTGTGATGCATCTGTTCTCTTAGACCCTACTTCGACCATTGACAGTGAAAAGAATGCTCGCCCTAACGTCAACTCCATTAGAGGTTTCGAAGTCATCGACAAGATTAAAGCTGAGGTTGACAGAATTTGTGGACGTCCTGTAGTTTCTTGTGCAGATATCTTAGCTGTTGCTGCTCGTGATTCTGTAGTCTCGGTACTGATAAATCTTTCCAGTCATCTTTTAGTTTATGCTTCTTGATGTTCCATGAAAATGTATGTGCGCGTGTGTGTGTTTGCAGCTTGGAGGACCAACATGGAGTGTCCGACTTGGTCGGAGGGACTCGACGACGGCGAGCAAAACCGCCGCGAATTCTGACCTCCCATCGCCTTTTGCAGACCTTCCTGAACTAATCAAGAACTTCAAAAAGAAAGGTCTTAACGAGAGAGACCTTGTTGTGCTCTCTGGAGCTCACACTCTAGGATTCGCCAAGTGCGGCGTCTTTAAGAACCGAATCCGAAATGACACCAACATCGACCGTCAATTCGCACTTGAACGTAGAAGAACATGTCCGGTGTCTGGAGGTGACCAGAATCTTTCTCCTCTGAGCCCGAATCCTGCGAGCTTCGACGTCGATTACTTCACCAACTTGTTGAAGAAAAAAGGGCTTCTTCACTCCGATCAGGCACTTGTCAGTGGCGGCTTTACCGACGGACTTGTGAAGCTATATGGCTCCAACTATGAAGCTTTCTGGGCTGATTTTGCTAGTTCCATGATTAAGATGGGAAACATCTCGCCGTTGACCGGAAAACAAGGCCAAATTCGTTGGAATTGTCGGAGACTGAACAAGTAAAGTGATTGGCCTGGATTAGTACATGACATTGTGCATGGAATATTGTCTTGGATTCGTTGAATTGTGTGCAGATATTCATTTTCAAGTGTTTCATACGATATTGGTCTTGTTTTTAACCCTAAGATGGTATGTGTTAGTTCCTATTCGTTGTTCAAGTTATGTATTGTGATGATTGTTATTGTTGTGAACTTGTGATGCTTAAAGTTAGAGTTGGTGATTTTTCAATTCCAATTCAAATCTTTGATCCATTTCGAGCTTGGATGAGAATGAATATTGCAGGACTTTTCTTTTTTGTTTGAGAAATTAAAAAATATTAATTAAAGAAAAAAGAGGAATACAAAATTTGGGGAGACAAAAGACTCATTCGTCAACTAAAAACGATAACGTTACACTCAAATAAACCAGTCTCCCACAAACGGCAACGTTCCCATGTACAAATTAAACCTTTCCCTGAGACCAAAATCGAAAAGCAAAATCCCAATCCTCGCAATCCCCCTTCAAACTTTTCCAGATTAGGGTTAGAGTATCTGCGATATCCACCCTCTTGAGGCAAGACTTTTTATGCGTCTAAAAGGGTTGAAATATGTCAATATTTTCAAAATTGAACTGAAAGTTATATCGCTAAAACAAGATATTTAACATTTAAAAGGTTAAACTAGTATTAAACTGTAATAAAATTTGTTAAAAATCGAGTAAAATTAAATAATTTAAAAGATGATTGTTCTTACTTATAAAAAAATTTAAAGTTTGATTAAGAAAGAGATTATTAAATAAAAATTAATTGGTTTATTTTAATTTATAAAAACTGATTAGTTTAAGAAGATTGATAAATTAATTAATAAATTGATCGATTTTTTAACAACAAAAATAATTAAAATAAATCAAACAAAAAAATAAAAATTGAACTAAAAAGTTAACTAAATCAAAATTTTAGGTTGAATTTTTAAATTATTAAATTATTTACTTTGAGTTAAACAATAAACTAATATTATTCTTAACAAATCATCAACATCGTCGTCTGTCGTCGTCAATATCCAATTAAAAAATTGTTATATGCTTTAATATTATTCTTAATAAATATTACAAAAAATATAATTTTGATCAGGTAAATAAAGTTAAAATGAGTCATGAAATTTTTTCAAATTTTATCTCAATTTAAAATTTAGTTAAAATAGAATTTTGTCAAATCAAATGTTATAAAAAAATAAAAATATTTTCATGCTCTAAAACTCAATGTTTAATTACTAATTATTTTTTCATAAATTATGCATTAGGATAATTAAGATTCATTAAGACCAATTTTATAAGAACTTGATTTTTTCTCTTTTTTTAATTAAAATATTTTGAAAGATATAAGTTAAGCACAACTAATTAATTTTGTCATTTTAATTTTAAATTTCAATCTATATTAAATAGATTTGAAAAGTATGATTACACTTTATTTCATCAATATTATTATTTTCAATAATTTTAAATTATTTAAATATTGAATTTAAAATTAATAAGAACTTGAAAACAAAAATTAGTCAAATAGAATTTTAAAAATTCTTACTGGTTTTTAAAAAATCTTATTCAATATAAATAGATATTTTAATAATTAATTTATAGACCTTACTTCGTAGTCGGAAACTGCTTTCTGTTGGCCGTAAAACCATGGGACTCGCAAAAACTAGTTGATGCCCACTGGAAAACCATGAAAAACTAAAACAAGAGAAAACCATGGAAGAAGGTGACTGCTCTGTTTCATTCCATTCAAGTTTCGATATAAAGATGAGAAAGAGCTGGGATCAATTACAGGATCTAAGGAAGATCATCAATCTTCATCATTATTCTCAACATTATGTGGAAGTACCATTTGTTGAGAAGATCATCATCATCATCATCATCAAGATGCTTCTCAACCTCCTCCAACAAGGCTCTTCGTTGGTGGGACCACGTGTTTCCTGCTCCTAAGGACCCTATCTCTGGCGTAACAGAGGCCTTTCTTGCTGACACTTGCCCCAGGAAAATTAATCTTGGCGTGGTATGCTTTTTTTTTTTTCCCCTCCTTCTTCACGACCCATCATTGGCATTACTCTGTAGTGGGTTAAAGTTGTGTTCTTTGGTTATGTTTGTTAATGATCTTAGCAAAAGATTTTGACTTCATTGATTGGGAAAAGAAATTCTTTTGATTTTCTTTTTGTATGATGAATTTCTAGGGAGCTTATAGGGATGATGAAGGGAAACCCGTTGTGTTACAATGTGTTCGAGAGGCTGAAGCTAAGATTTCAGGTTGCAACTTCCTGTAAGTTTCACTTGCTGCTAATTCAGTCCGTTCAATTGATCTCTTTAGTGCAATAGCTAAGCATTGAACGAATTAGGGTTGAAGTTTGATTTCCCATTTTGAATTTGATTGTTGATAACTTAGCAGAAACCATAATTGCTGAGAACTCAACTTCTTTAAGGAATAATTTTCAGGGAGTCTGTTTTTTCTAAAGTAAGTTCGAAATTGGTCGAGGAAAGTGTCAAATTGGTCTATGGGAAGGATTCAGAAGCTGTTAAAGAAGGTAGCTATGCCGGAATCCAGGCGATCTCTGGAACCGGGGCATGTCGTCTATTTGCTGAATTCCAAAGGCGCTGTTACCCTGGATCTCAAATATATTTCCCTGATCCAACTTGGTCAAAGTGAGTTCTTTTACAATCCATGCAGTTCCTTCTTAAGCTTATTTTGAATAATGTACATTGAGGATTGTATGAAACAAATATAGCAGAAGTGCCTATGTTCATCTTTCTGTATTGACTTCAAATCTTATACAATGCACAGCCACCACAATATATGGAGGGATGCCCAAGTTCCACGGAGAAATTTTCACTACTATGATTGGAATGCAAAGGGCTTAAACTTTTCTGCTCTAATAGACGATATTAAGGTAAGACGGTAGGCTTCAATTTCTTGTCACATTCATAGCCTCAAGGTATAAACACTTCCTACGTGAGGATGAAAAGTTGCTTGCAGAAATTGTACGTCGAACATAACTTACCCTTTCAAAAATTTTCTTTCTTCTGAAGGTTGAGATGTATCTCCATTTGATTCCTGTTCTTTTAATGATTCTTCTGGTGCTCAACATTAGAGGTTTCTGAATCGCAATGATGCTCGATTCATGTTGTTCAACCAGTATAGTTATCTGACAATACGGATTCATGGATCACTGCAATCAGTTTGTTTGTTATGTGTTTTGTAGAATGCCCCTGACGGTTCTTTCTTCTTACTCCACCCTTGTGCTCACAATCCTACTGGTGTCGACCCTACGGAGAAACAATGGAGAGAAATTTCGTATTGGTTCAAGGTAAGTATTGACAGATAATTGCATTTGCAACACTTTCCTGGTGCGTTTTATTTTCAGTTTAATTTACATCTTGTTATAATAAATGTATAGGTAAAGAATCACTTTCCCTTCTTTGACATGGCCTATCAAGGATTTGCAAGTGGAGACCTTGATCAGGATACACAATCGATCAGGATTTTTCTTGAAGATGGACACTGGATTGGTTGTGCGCAATCATTCTCCAAAAACATGGGACTATACGGACACCGAGTTGGCTGCCTTAGGTGGGATCTTAGTGTGAACTTTGGTTTCTAAGTACATTTATGAATATGCTTGTGCAGAGGTTAAAACATAAAAAAGGGAATTGAGTTAATGAATTCCTCATTAGCAGGTAGAAGCATAACATAGAAAATAAAATTCAGAAAGAATGTTAACTATGGAGTTCTTTTCTATTGGTGAGATATGTACATGCTCCGAGTTCTTTTGAGCTCATGCCTTCCATATTTTTTCTTCAGTATCCTCTGTGCTGATACTGAGAAGGCAGCTGCCATTAAAAGCCAATTAGAGAAGATTGCCAGGGCAATGTATGGAAGTCCTCCTGTTCATGGTATATTACTGGTATCTAGTATTTTGGGTGACCCGAACATAAAAAGACTTTGGGAAAAAGAGGTGAAGGTAGGACATAAGAATTTTTGAGTACTTAAATTTCTCTTTTTTTTTCCTTTTAGTTTTTCATCAATGTACAGTGATAATTCTGATTGTGACTGCAACAATAGGTCATGGTAGATCGCATTCAAAGAATGCGGACAACTCTGCTAGAAAGCCTTACAAAACTGGGTTCTTCTCACGATTGGGAGCACATAAAGGACCAGGTTGGTAGTTTAGTGCAAATCTGAGTTTTCAAATGTATTGAACCACGTTTGGAGAAGGAAACATAAAGTTAAAAAAGTGGAACAAGGCTGATGGCTTTAGCAACTAAATCGCAATTGTGCAGGTTGGGATGTTTTGCTACTCCGGATTAACCCCTGAACAGGTCAATCGTCTTAGAGCAGAATTCAGCATATACATGACTGGTGATGGTCGAATGAGGTAATTTGGTTACAGAAAGTATTCATATTACTTGATAGAACCTTACAGCAACTACATGAATAAATTCTAATTTTTTCTGTATTTACATGTGCAGTATGGCAGGTGTTACTACAGGGAATGTGAGTTACTTGGCAAATGCACTGCATGAAGTTACCAAAGCATAGATTCTTTCGTGAAATTAACTCGCGAAATAGGAAATCTAAAAGAAGGAAGACCTCGTCATTGTTGTGATTATACTGTTTTAGATTTTAGTTTATACATTACATCAAACCTTTTCTCTAGATCCTAACATCCAAAATCATTAGTAGAGCTTCTATCAGAATGTAAACACTAAATATATCGTCCGGGATCAATGCACACTTGACCTTGTACTATGTCCATAGGACCATATCAGCAAGATAGCTTAGGTAATGAGAGAGTGCAGAAGACAGAACGGAGGGCATTTCCAGATTTCTTCCTGAAATGTCTGTCCTTAAGATCAGCAAGAGAGCTTTGAGTACATAATTTGTGACAAATTATGGCCGAGGATCACATGGAATGGCCGAGAAACACACGCCAACTCACTAACAGCAAAACTGCCGACAAGTTGAGCAATGAAGTGTTTGGCTGTTGGATATCATTTTCAGTACAGTATCTTCCTTCTGGTAAAGGTTCTCTTCTCTGGACTTGTGTCAATTGTTGAGATCGAAAGGACCAGGAAAAGAGAAACCTTTTTGTGTATCACATCTACTTTGTCTCTTTGCTTTTTTAGTCTTTAGTTATTGGGAATATTAGGTGATGATTGATTCAGCCCCAGTACCATGACCAATGAGGTGTTCCCACAGAAAAACTGTCACTTTCAGAGTACAAAACAGCATCTTTGGACGAATTATACATCAAGTCCTTTAGTACATTACTGGTTTTATTATGTTCTAGTTGAATGGCATTAGTCAATGAATCATGGAAGTTGGTGATGTTCCAAGACAAGATGCTTATTGAATTTGGTAGATTGACAATTGGTTAATCAAGTAAATAGTTGGCATGTAGGGTTGGCAATGGACGGTCCAAATCTAGAGTCCGATTGGGTTTGGGTGGCTTGAAATCCAATTAAAACGACGTTATTTTGATCCATTGGTTCTTTACCAATTGAACAAAATGACGTGATTTGGGTTTCGGGTCAAACCGAGCCGAGATGCCAACTCTATTAGTACTCCCTTCATTTGGCCTTGTGCTAAAAATATTTTTAACGAGCAAGAGAAAAGCATGTATTTTTATTATCTTTGAGGGCGAAAAATTGGTGGTTTAAAAATATAAAACAAGAAATACACACGATATCAATATCACAATTAGATTAATCAAATATTTGTTTAAATATTTATTATGTTCGGTTCTTAAATTAAATTGAATTAATTAAATTTGATCAGGTTAATTTTAAAAATTGAAAAAATAAAAAAAGTTTCTTTTAAAAAATATAAACTTTAAAGAATTTTTCTAAGATTTCATAAAGTTTAAAGCTTTTCTAAAACTCTTTGGCTTGAATTATTGTACTCGCTGGTTTTTTTTTACCCCCTGAACCTGTAGAAGAGATAAGATTCTGATTTGTTTTTGTCTCCTGCCTTTTTGGACTACGAAATCTGAGACGCTCAGTTTCTAAAAGCCATACAATAATGGATGTTAATTTAGGTAGAGATGGACAGAAACTAAACATTCATGTATCTGAATCTGCAGTCAATAAGCAGTAGGTGAATCATCTGATTAATTTATTTTCTGTGTAGCAACTTAGAACTTTCCCTTTTCTGAAAGATCGGGTACACTTTCAAATCTGTTTTTTGAACCAAATAGATTCCCAATAGAGCATCTGCAGAATTAAGTATCAGGATATGAAACTGCACTCATCTTTCCTCTTTTGCATTAAATAATCACTCAGGATGTGAAAGTGACAGCGATCAAACTAGTACCTGAGTTTCAACAATGTTTTCCAGGATTTCCACAATGTTTTCTCGTAAATTTCCATGAAAATTTGAGCGGCTAAGTGTTTCAGATATTAATGATAAGATCCGACATTGTTAAAGAAAGCTATCACAAAAGATTTAATAAGTCTCGGTGTATCTCTGATATTATTTTGAACTAAACAGATTACAGAGCAGTTCAAGCAGGATAAGATCAGCAGAGAGTAAGATAAACAAGAACATGTATATGATTTCTAAGCTAGATTCAGAGATATTCCATACATATCAGACTACAAGGAATAGTCTCTTGATCATGAAGAAGATGCAGTGAGCACAGGATCATCAAATCCCACCACCGTTTTACCCTCTATTAGCACAGAAGCATAAAGTTGAAGTAGGTGATCCAGAAGAAGGATGTTCATGATCATATGGTCCAGAGTCAAACGACGTTCCACTAGATGAGACGAAGGAAGAATATGATGAAGCAGATGATGGAGTTGGTGACAGAGATGTCCAATCTGAACCAGGAAAAGTGAAGGCTTTTGGTTTCCTGAGACTGATTCTCTGAAACAGCATCTGAAAAATATTAGATCTTGACTGCTTGGTGTTTCTGATGTGATGATGATGATGAGCTGTTCCGGTGTTGGAATAGAAGGAGGGTGGTGGGGTTAGAGGAGGGATTGAGTTCTCACAGAACTTATGGTACTTTGGAGTTCCAGGCTCAGACTCCCAAACGAATGGAACTGAACCTGAAACTCCACCATAATACACCCTGGAAGATGGATTAGCTATGGAGTTTTCTTTGGACAAAATCCTGGAGAAGAACTTGTCACCTTCATGAATTCTGAAAGATTTCTGAGGAAGCTCAGGACTTCCTGTTGCAGCAAGCATCTTGGAAAACAGTAGATCCTGGAGGTTTTAAAGTTTATCAGACTTTACTAGCTTGGGAAGAAGAAGACTAATGGAGGCTGATGCTAATATGGGGATTATATATACCATGAAGATTAAAGAATTAGCAGTTGGTTTGAAGCTTATGTAATGAATAGAGACTCAGAAATACCTATAGATAGATTAGTTAATGACTTGAAGATCCGTGTGTAAGGATGGTGTTCCACACCAAAGCTTTAATGGCAAAAGACACATGCTTTGGATTATATATATATATACATATATGCATCAACATGTTTGTTGACCACATGAAGTTGATAAGAATTCAAGAATTCTTATCAAAAAATATCATTGATGCAATAATACAAAAAATAATAAATAAATAAAAATATTAAAGAACTTAAAAACTTTAAGATCTGTGTCAATTTGAAGGCAATTGGGTCGAGTTCGGATTTAGTGAAATCAGCTCGAAATCCAATTTAAAAGGTTTAATGGATCGAATTTCTACTCTAAAATAATAAGTTTTAATTTAACTGTTAAAACGATATCATTTTGATATGTAAATTTAAGAAATCCAAAATTAAAATAACACAATTTTGATTAATTACACTAAAACTATATTATTTGTTTTTGGGTGGCCCACCCGATTTATCGAAACTTTTTGTCTTGACTACATTCAAATCCAACCCGCATCGCGCACCTGGCTATAGTGGGTAAGTCTCCTAATAAAGATTTCTGCATTAGATAGGGCTCAAACTCAGACTCCCTATTTAAGCAAAACTAAGCCGCTTACCACTCAGACCAATCCCATTGATTAAAACGATATTATTTTAGATAAGTTTAATTCGAGGTAATCAAGTAAAAATTGCAACTTTAGCTCTCTCTTAAACAAGTGTCTTAGTTACATGAATTGGCTCAATCTATTAAGAGTATATTAAAGACTTGTTCTACACACAAAGATATGAAAGAGACATTCCATTATTAAAAATATGCATCCTGATATCATCAAGATGGTGTTTCGTATGTAATGCCGTCTTTTACTGGGTTAATATTGTTATTAAGTCAAATACTAGTAAATAAATATAAAAAATAAATATATTCATATAGGACTAATACAAATAAAAGTATAAAAGCATGTGTTACTTTCCTTTACATTATATGACTACATGATTCACACATTTGAATAATTTGTAAAGCATGATACACACACCCTTGGTAATTTCAAAGATGGATTCAAGATGGCTAATAAGGGCGGAACAAGTATGCAACCATAAGTACTATTTAAATCGAGTCCGACACTTAATTTTAAATTATTAATTTGTTAAATAATTTATTGAAAATTTTTATTTATGAACTAATCACGATTTATAGCGTCGCAAAATATTAAAAAATGTATAATTTTTAATGAGCATTATAAGAATATTAAGGGGGCGATTGGTTTGTAGGGAGAATAATAATAAGAATGAGAATGAATATAGTAAAGAATGAGAATAGATATTATCGTTATAATTATAATAGTTGGTTAAGAATAAAGAATGATTATCATTACCATTGACAGTGGTTAGTTTGTAAAAAATATTAACAAAAAATTTATTATATTTTAATTAATTTATTATATTTTAATTTATTTATTTATTATATTTTAATTAATTAATTATATTTTAATTAATTAATTTAATTATAATATAATTAATTAAAATGAATTATACTTTAATTAATTATATTGTGATTAATTAATTAGTAATAATATTTTAATTAATTATATTATAATTAATTATTAAATTACAATATTTTAATTTTAATTAATTAATTATAATGTAATTAGTTATTTAATAATTATATTATAATTAATTAATTACAATATTTTAATTAATAAATGAATTATATTTTAATTAATTATTGTGTAATTAATTTTAATTAATTAATTAATTACAATATTTTAATTAATGAATGAATTATATTTTGATTAATTATATTGAATATAATTAATTAATTAATAATATTAATAGTTAATTAATTATTAGTATTAAAATTATTTTAAAAAATGAGCTATTACTAAGGAATGACTTTCATTCCTCTATTAACTAGAAAAAAAATATAAAAAATTCTCAAAAAAATGAGATATCAAACTATTATTCCTATAACGATAATCACTAATTAACTACTCATATTTCATTCTTTTATCTGTTAACCCTTTCTCAAATCGTCAACTACGCACCCTCTAAAACTTAAAACCTGTCATTAGTGAGAAGGAATTGAAAGTTGTAACCTTACCATACTCATTACTCATTTCTCTGACAGTTAGACTAATGTCGGAGCTTTTAACAGCTAACTAACTTTGTATTCAAGCCGGCTCCCAACGTGTCTTGGTATAACCACTTGCCAGTCACTAATCCCCACTGAACTTGATAATCATCATTCTTATGGTTGCCAATTTGTTAGGCCGGTCCAAGTCCAAACCGATTTTAGTTCTTCTTTTTTAAGTAACTAGTTTGAATTAAAATAATATTATTTTAATAAAAATTAATTCAGATTGAACAAAACTTATTTAATTTGACTTAAAATCTAATTAGCCCAAGTTCAAATTATCAATCTCGAATCGAGATAAGTCGAACTAATGTCGAGCTGAGAAAGAATAGATCGCTTGTTCCCATAACGCTATTCCTCCTATATTCAAATATCTTCGTTCATCCAATTTATTGTAACGAATGGATGAAAGAACCTGTAAAACAGGAGGTATAGAGTGACGAGAACAGAAGATCCGTTTCCAAACTAAAATGGCATCCCTAATCATATTGTTTCAACTACTAGTTTTCCCCCTGTCAAAGCCTCTGAACTGGAATGGTTTTTCTCGTGTTAGTTGTGATTTACGTTCCATTTGGTCTATAAGAAGACATAGTGTCGCACTCTCGTCAACTACCCAAAAACGGAACTATGAAGCTTAAGCCCCACCAGAAGGTGTCGACGGATGGCATTGGCCGGAATGGTAAGCTTACAAGGGCCTGAATCAACTATATTCTGAAAGCTTAGGAAAAGAATCATATTTCAGGTCCAGACTTATGGGAACAAGGTCCATTTCTGTTAGAAATTGAAACAGGCCATGAACAACAAAAGCAGAACCTTTGGGGTCCAATTGTCTCGCAAGACATTTCAAGCCATTTTTTTTAAAATTAATTTTGTTACTACATAAATGTATTAATTTATTAAATAATTTATACAAAGCAATTAATTTATAAATTAATTATGATTTGTAAAAAATAAAATAAGATTATAAAAATATGTTTTTATCAAATATTCATTTTTTGAAATAGTTATATATCTAGGAGTTAGAAATATAAAAAAGAAAACAATTATTAATATTATAATAACAATAATCAATATGAATCTCGCTATTCTGCGAAATCTTAAGAGATTTATTAACACACAATTTTACTCTTAACTATGAATAGACGATTTATATTTAAATATAATAATAAATATTGGGTCGGATTAGTTATTTTAGTATAACTGATTAAAATGATATATATCAAAACGATATAATTTTAATCAATTATATTAACAATGACGTCGTTTTAATAGTTGAGGTTAAACTTTTTAAGTTTTCGAGTTAGGTTTTAAATCGATCACTAAAATCGAATTTAATTTATTTAAACATAATTCATTAACTTCAAATTGGCCAATGACGTCGTTTTAATAGTTGAGGTTAAACTTTTTAAGTTTTCGAATTAAGTTTTAAATCGATCACTAAAATCGAATTTAATTTATTTAAACCTAATTCGTTAACTTCAAATTGACCTAATTCATTAACTTCAAATTGAATTAGACCAACGTGACCGATCTTATTCCCGACCCTTTTAAAAAACCCTAAAAAAGAAAAGAAGAAGAAGAAGCAACTAGGAAATTTCACCAGGCACTAACTTCTTACATCTTCATGTGTCTTTTAGAATAATTGTTCAATGTTGTAGTTTCCTTGTCAGTGTTGGTACTTGCTATGTTACCTTGTCTCCATTTATACGTATATTATTACAAAAAATAAACAAGGATGCTTGTTTGTGAATGTTAGAACATCTTGAATCCTAAGATTGTGTGATTATGGAAAAACTGAAGAAATACTTTAAAGTAAGTATGGTGAAAATGTCATTCCTATTGGACAGCAAGAATCAAATTTTATAAGTGTAATTGTGTAATTAATTTATATAATTGTCAACCTCTTCCAAAACACTCAAAAGAGTCTCAAGGAATCAACTTCCTATTGGAAGCTGGCTCCTCTGTCACTCATCCTTAATGCAATCGCTGGCTATATAATTCCCAAGGTAATCCCTAAGTTTCCATCTTTTTCGTTTGGTTGCCCGGAAACTGTTGTTAATAACAAGTAAAGATGATTTCTTTCTTTAGCTATTTGGGGTTTTTATGTTCTTATTTTGTGCAATTATATTAATTAAGCCTCCGTTTCTGTATCAGATTTGTTCTCCAGCGTATTCTCTTTCTGGGTTTATCTAAAGTTTTGATCTTTACGTTGTTTTAGAGTGAGTTTTGCGTGTTAGACTGTTAGGGTTGTGGTTTTTGATTTTTTAATCCCTTTTCCAGAAGTCAGGTATCGTGACGATGGATGGGAGAATTGGGATATTGTTTATTGTTCTGTTGGGTGCTGGTTGGGGTTGTACTGCCAGATTCGTCGTTTATAAGATCTCTACTGAAAGATCAGTGAATCTCGGTACAGCAGGTAATTGTTCTTACACAAAAGTTGCAATCTCTTTGGCTTTTGCTTTGAATTTATTAGATTATTGCTGTTCAAACTAGGTTTAATTGCTCTGCATCTTGTGATCCTGATTGACCCTAATACATAGATGAATAACATACGGTTTCAATTGGGAAACTTTTAGGTTCTGGGTCTCCAAAATTTTAGTCAATAATGCACTGGGTGTGATCCTCTGTGCTATGAACTTGTCATATTCTCAATTCTGCAAAACGTTTATTGTAGCTAACGGATTGGTTTAATCTTTAACAAACTGTTCTCAACCTAATGATGTTTCATCTACCAGGTACAGTCATGCAAGAAAGTGAAGGTCAATATTCAGGTGAAGTTACCAAAAATAACAACCAAGTCTGCACATTGTGTGAGGAGTTTGCTACCCAGGCACTGGATTATCTAGCCGATAATAAAACCGAGAATGAAGTTCTAGAAATCCTCCGTGCAACTTGTTCTCGGGTTCCAACTTTCAAAGAAAAGGTACTACTTTAGTTTTTTAACCTGGTGCGATTCCTAATTGTGTAATTCATTATGTTCAAAATTGCTGTAGTTCAGGTCTGATTTTGACATAGAAACAAGCGTGATAGATTTTTGTTGATTCGGAACAGATAAATGGGAATTATCATTTGTGTAAAGAGTTTAGTTGAAATGCCAGTTGTTAACATTTCATTTTTCTGCTTCAAACATTGACAAATTACCTTTTTTCATTTGCTTGGAAGATGCATTTGGATGGCTAAAAACATTGAGAGTTTTATGCAATGCTGTTATTGATTGTGTACCGGCAGATAATATTGTCAAAAATGTTTGGAGATCACTATCTATAGTTTTCCCAATCTCTTTATTCCTTTAGTGTTCAAGTTATAAATGGTTAATGGTTTGGTTGACAGTGCATTACTTTGGTGGACTACTATGCTCCTCTCTTCTTTTCGGAGGTTTCTTCCTTACAACCCGAAGCTTTCTGCAAAAAAGTCAATCTTTGCCAAGAAATGGTAATCCTTTCCTCACAACTCCAGGAAGATAGCTGCGCACTCTGCCACACCACTGTTTCAAACATACTGGTCAAACTGAAAGATCCTGATACTCAGGTCTGTGTTGGACATTTGACTAGTCAAAGGGAGAAGCTTTGCAGCTCTTGTGCATTATCATTCTGCTATTTTCTGTGAAGTTCTTGTTAATGGTTTAAAATAGCTGTCATGGTCAAATATCATAATCGATTCGTCACTCAACACGTTTTTCTGGTTACTGACTAGGCCATTTATGCTCTTTCCTGTTTTTGCTCCAGTTGGATATACTTGAGGTGCTTTTGAAGGCATGCAATTCGATGGACAAATATGCACAGAAGGTAAGACCTTAAACTTTATATGTCTGCTGAATGTGAGAAGCTGAGTGTAAGGACAGACTACTTGTTTCATAAAATGACCTCATCCTATTAATGACCCGTTGGTAGTAGATCGAATTATTGCTCGTAGGACAAGAAAGTGAAAATTGGATAGCAAATCAGTAGAGCATTGTGCCTGAGCTTGGTATAGTTGGTAGTAGATCGCATAATTGCTCGTAAGACAAGAAAGTGAAAATTGGATAGCAAATCAGTAGAGCATTGTTCCTGAGCTTGGTATACTAAGTGAAGAACGGAAAGAAATTAAACTATTGTTCCTCTCAATACTTGCATCTAAAATTTGCAGTGCAAGAGGTTGGTGTTCGAGTATGGTCCTCTCTTCCTTGCCAACGCCGAGAAATTTCTAGAGCAAACTGACGTATGCACCATGTTACATGCCTGTAATCAAGCATCGGTTTTGTCACTGGCTGATTCTTGATCGTTGTGATTGCACAAATCCGCTGCAGGAAGGCTATTATCGTATATAGTATTGTTACGAATGTATGATACAGAAACTATAACGTTCTTGTGCAGTTTCTGTTTGCAATTATGTTGTGTTGTAATCTAAGAATTACTCATTATTTGATCCTCAATTATCAGAAACATTGATAAGGGTAATCAAACAGTGGTTTCTCGGGTGCCTTGGTTATGGATGACATTTTTATCCTGATTCTAACAGCTAATTAAGCCATGGAGACCAATCTTCCAAGTTACAGTGAACTGTTTCAACTGTAATACTGTAATAAAAAGTATCTTTTCAGCTGCTTGAAGAAGGTAAACACCATATAAACATAAATTGTAATAACTAACAGCAATTTTGTGTACATGCCCGCACAAAAATGATGTGTTTGATCAGTTGTAACAAAATAACATCGTTTTGACAGTTGGATTAGTTACTGAACTGACCTTTCGGGTCCTCATAATTTAATGTATTTAGCTACCATGTTAGTCAAAGGTCCAACCTTTAGCTAATAGCTGCCGAGTTGGTCAGAGGTTCAATCTGATAGCCCCGTCTGACTATAAAATTGATCTTTCTTTGCAATCAAGAGGCAGATGAAACTATACCTCAAGTGGGAGAAACAAAGAAGTCTTCATCATCATATACTGATCAAGCATTTTCTCACACATGTATGGTTCCTACAAAGTCAGGTACTTCCAGTCACAGAATCTCCTGGGAGGTCACTATCCACTTACTTCTCAGATTGTGCTTGTCCAGGTGTCAGATTCCCTCTGGCTTATGGACCTGAGGAAGAGGGAATCTATGTCCTACCTAGCAACCAACCAAATATAAATTGGAAAAATCGTTAGAGCTTCCCTCTGAACATGACAGTTGTTTCTTGATATTTATGCAAAATTCTGAATTATTAAAATCCAGGCTTATATGATAATGAAGGGCCTAGAAGAGGAATACTTAGTGGAGGATGTTGAGGTGGTTGGGGAAAATAATAAAATGTTAGGTATAGTTTAGCCATATAATTACATATTAGAAAGCAACAAGGTGGTAGTTCCTCCTATTATCTGGATTTTGTTGAATAATACTATTTTCCCCCCCAAAAAAAAAGAATATAATACCATTTTAAACTCTTTAATAAAATTTCAAGAGAAAATTTTTTACAAATTGTAATTTTTTATAATATTTAAATTTATTATAAGAAGTAGCAGAACCTGAGGCCCTGAGACTCTCCAGGTAGTTACAGTGGTTGGTTCTCTCTCTGTCTCTCTCTTAAAAGTCTCCTATTCTTTAGGAGTATTCTCTCAAGAAGAGATCTTTCGTTATTTTGTTACCTCAATTGATTCGTAAGTTTGGAAAGCTTGAATCTTTTTGTGTTTTTAGTTTACCCATTCGTTATTTTGTTACCTCAATTGATTCGTAAGTTTGGAAAGCTTGAATCTTTTGTGTTTTTAGTTTACGCAACAACGTCTGCCTGGTTGGGAAGATCTTTGTTTACATTTTTGTTCGGTTTCTTTTCTTTTCCCCGTTCGGAATTATCAAAGTTTGGCTGTTTCTGCCTTGCGTGATTGGTTTTGAGTATAAGAGCGTGTTGATATAGATGTTATTGAGGCTTAAGTAACTCCTGTTTTCATATCTTTGATTTGCTTTTGGTTTCTTTGTTCTGATTTTTCTGTATCATGTGTGCGTATTTCGTATCAACCCGTTTCGCTTGGTGTTATGTTGAATGTGTTTGATGGATTTTTTGTTATTGCAATCTTTGGTATTTCAATTGCCTATTTTGGTTTCTTAAATTCGTTATTTTCTCTGGGTTTGGCCCTCCAACTGTTTGTAAAAATGTCTTTTGCTTGTGTTGCAGTTGTTTCTCTTATTTTAGTTCCATCTAAGGATGTTGTTGTGTTCAAACTTTTATCTTCTGTTCATCGTAATTGCTTCTGCTCTATCTCCTGTCAGGTGAGTGGGAAGCTCATATCGTTGAAGGTGTTACAGCGGTATCACGGTGTTGTCTACCTACTTCACTGTTCTTCAGTTGATCAATAGGAACCAGGGAATGCGGAAAGATGTATTTAAAGTTCAACAGATCTGTCGCTGAGGTTGATGAGGTCATAGCCCAAATTGGGGTGCCCTCATTTCTACTCCATGCGACCGTACACTTAACTTATAGTCTATTCAGATTCTGTTCTCAAATGCCCAGCGTGCCTAGATACACAAGAGCTTATCTAATATCAGAATATGGTGTCTGTGAAGATGGTTGAGATTTTGACTTCTTGAGAGTGGTTCCTGTCTGGTTTAATACCTACAGGGGATATTTAGGAATAGCAGGTTTGATACTAGATCTTGTTACTGTGTAAAGATTGCAGCTTGGAATGGAAAACAAAGGGAATGTTTTGCTGCATAGGTATGAACTAGGGAAATTACTGGGCCAAGGAACTTTTGCCAAGGTTCATCATGCTAGGAATCTTCAAACTGGGATGAGTGTGGCGATCAAGATAATAGATAAAGAGAAAGTGATTAAGGTCGGTATGATTGAGCAAATTAAACGAGAAATTTCTGTGATGAGACTGATCAGACATCCAAATGTGGTCGAACTTTATGAGGTGATGGCTACCAAAACCAAGATTTATTTTGTTATGGAATATGTTAGAGGGGGTGAGCTCTTCAACAAGGTAGCTAAGGGAAAGCTCAAGGAAGATGATGTGAGGAAATATTTTCAACAGCTTATGAGTGCCGTTGATTACTGCCATAGTAGAGGAGTCTGCCATCGGGATCTGAAACCGGAAAACCTACTCCTAGATGAGAATGGAAATCTAAAGGTTTCAGATTTCGGATTAAGTGCCCTTGTGGAGTCTAAACGACTAGATGGATTACTTCATACAACCTGTGGAACACCCGCTTATGTTGCTCCAGAAGTGATTAACAGAAAAGGGTATGATGGAGCCAAAGCTGACATTTGGTCTTGTGGGGTGATCTTATTTGTTCTGCTGGCTGGTTATCTTCCTTTCTATGATTCAAATTTAATGACGATGTACAGAAAGATTGGGAAGGGAGAATATAAGTTCCCAAATTGGTTTGCACCAGAAGTACGGAAGCTTCTGTCGAAAATCCTGGATCCAAAACCGAGCACCAGGATATCTATGCTCAAAATCATGGAAAATTCTTGGTTCCGAAAGGGTTTAGAATGCAAACCAAAAATTACTGAAACACAAGTCATAGAACTGCTTCCCTTGGAATGTGATTCTGTATTTAATGTGAATGATAATATCTGCAATGTTCCAGATTCAAAACAAGAGTGTACTAGACTTTGTAACCTGAATGCTTTTGATATCATCTCCTATTCTGCAGGCTTCGATTTGTCTGGTTTATTTGAGGAGAAAGAACGTAAGAAAGAAGTGCGATTTACATCGAACAAGCCTGCCTCTACAATCCGATCCAAGCTCGAAGATGTTGCCAAGCGATTGAGGTTGAAAATAAAGAAGCAGGATGGAGGTTTACTGACATTGGAAGGATCGAAGGAAGGACGGAAAGGGCTACTTGGCATTGATGCTGAAATCTTTGAGATAACTCCTTGTTTCCATTTGGTAGAAATGAAGAAGTCAAATGGAGATACAATGGAGTATCAGAAGGTACTAAAGCAAGAGATTAGACCTGCACTCAAAGACATTGTTTGGACTTGGCAAGGGGAACAACAGCCTGAGCAAAGGCAGCTCCTGCAACAAGAATAGCAAAAGGAGCTACAATCACAGTAAAGCAAATGCTGCAAGTTGTGCAACATCAAGATTTGAAAAACGTTGGTCTCTGTGTGGTTAAAAGTTTGTTATTAAGATATGCTCATATATGTTCTCATGTTACATGCAACGTGCAATTAGTTTTTCAATTTAGAGGAGTCTAAGGTGTGTTACCTAACCAAGTCTTGAAAATCTTCTATTTGCACAATAACTTTATCGTCGTAGGTTGAAACTAAAATAATGTCATTTTTACGAACTGACTTGGACTGATTCAACTATCGATGTTTAAAATTGCACTCGACTTTTGGTTGACCTTGAGGTTCCCTTCTCTAGGACAAAATGCTGCCTAACAAAAACAGATGAACAAACTGTACAAAAGCAAAATTAAAAGACCTCGCGACTTTGGGATTGAAGATGCATATTCAAGACCAAACAAGGAAGACTTTCGTGGAAATACAAGAACGAGGGCTATTTGGTTCCCTCTTTTCTGTACCCTTTCCTTAGTACTTCCGAGTTCTTCTCGTTCACAAGAAAGAATCACCTCAAGTTACAAATCCTGCCGATGTTCAACGTAAGATTTACAGGGCTACCTCAATACCAGTCCAATCTGTTCTGTCAAGTTCCAAATCACACTCACTGCCTGCAAGTTCAGATTTCCAGAAACCTCATTAAAGAACTTACAAAAAGTGGAGGAACTACCAGCCAGAATGATTGAACCAGTAAGGGGTTTCCGTTATCTTATGATTACTAACTCTTTCTGGGGATTTGGTTTTTCTAGTTTTTTAGGAAGGTTTTTCAACTAAGAGACCTGCATGTACGTATGCCAAGGAAGAAATTACTGACTCGTACTCCAGAACAACCAACTCCCTCAAGATGGGGATGACCCTCTCTTCCAAGGCACAAAAAGAAACTTTGCGCAAAGTGAAATTGTGATGTGACCTTGCCTGTCAAGTGATGCACAAGTGAATGCATGCCACGTATATTCCTAATGTAAGTAAACATCAATCTCCCTTATAAAGAAGAGAATGAAGATACAATGGCGTCCAGTATTTGTAAATTTCTCCTCTAAAACGGGGCAATTTTTGCCTCCTCAGAACAGATGTAATTAGGTCCCCCTCATAACTGTCACCCCTCTCTCTTTTCTCAATCAAATGACCAAAGCGACTGTACATCTCTGTTGGGAAATAAACCCCCAATATTAGGCCTTGTGGTGGATGGCTTTCCAACACCTTCTCCTGAAGAATCTGGCATTGAGCATTCCTTTCTGCTAAAGGGAACAGAAAATAAATTTAGATTCACATCACCACCACATCTTAAGCAATTGATAATCTCAGAATTTGGTAGTGAATATAAAGACATGTAGAACAGTAGTGAATATAAAGACATGTAGAACAAGAAAAAAACAAAGTTAACAAATGAGAGAGAGAGAGAGGGGAACAGTAAGTATATAATGATGTTCTAAGAAAGCATATACAGGAACCAACTCTAACCAAATGGGTCCGAAGTGTTCTTGCTGTAAAGCTCAAAATTGGGAAATTTGAGTAATAATCAAGTTAAAGTTAACACTCACTAGATATAAAATCAACTAAGAAGCTGAAAAAAATTCAGAATGTTGTCCACATGCTTTTTAACACTGCAAGTTCATAAGCATATATGGACTAATGAAGAAGGAAGAACCCCTGAATAATTTAGAATTCAAGAAAATTAAACAAATTGCAGACTATACAGTGAAACAATGCCACTAGACCACAATAGTAGTATAATATGTTAAATGGATGTCAATTTGGATCATATTTCCAAAAAAATAATTTAGATGTTACCTTCAAAGAGAAAATTAGAAAAATGCAGTCATGCATCGAAAAAATACTGACAGACTAAAATAGTCAGTATAGTAAGTTAAATATGATGTCAGTTTGGATCATATCTCCAAAATGGACCCATATCAACTTATCGCATTACTTTAGCACAACATGAGTCTCACTATGGCAACCAAGTGCCTCAAAAATGACAACAGTAGGACCAAAATTACGTTTATTTGTCTTGCACATATGCCAAGATGAATATTTCAATTAGATGAATGTGAGGTGCAATGGTTATGTACTCACTTGGACCAAGAACTAGTTTGAGACAGCTCAAAAGAATGGTTGATACCATGTCTACTGGGACTACCATAAATCTTTTCATTCTGAGCTCCATCCTCCTGAGACTTGAGAGAGATATGGTTAATATTGCCAGATAATGGTGGAAAAAAGGCATTCTGCATCCAAGGTTCAGGATCCCTTGAAATGGAGGGGTTGAACGTCCCACCATTCTGCACATTACCCAAAAAGTTCTTCTGGGGAGAATGTGTACCAGAGAGGATTTGATCATCTTTGCTAAACAGTGACAGCATGGTTCTTTGAGCAGAAGGCTGCAAAACATCTTCCTTGATTAATCTGTTCCAATCTGGGTGCATAAGCCAGCTTCCAGGGCCACCTACCATAAGTAGACCATCCTGACCTAGAGGAGAACTGTTCCACATTTGCCATGTTCCTGTCTCATTCACTTGCAGATCTTTTCCAGCCGATGTGTGGAAATCCTGAGCCTTAGAAGTCGGAGAGAACCAGTTAGAACCATTATGCTTTTCATCAGCAACACGAAACCGTGACAAAGGTGACTCAATTGGAGATGGCTTGGTCACTTCAGAAGATGCAGATAAATTCTTCAAAGTTTGAGGCCTTTCCAACCCAACATCTGATGCAAAACCAGTACCCAGATCTAACTGAAAATTATCTAGTGACTCTGAAACAGGGCCAAGCAATGTTATAGGATCAGGAACATAGCATGGATCTTCAAAAAGCTCTGGCTCTTCAGACATAGATTCTTGTGGCCCTTCGACAACACGAGGAAAAATGGGCTCAATGGGAGGTGAGAAACCTAAACTAGAACTGCTGGATACATTTGGGTATGTAGGCATAGTAAAAGGCGACGGAAGCCCAAAATTGATTGGATTATCAAATGACTGTATTGCTGATGAATTTGCAGTTAGCTGTGGACTTTGATCTTCTGGTTGGGGCTTTGAATTTGGTCTACTAATAACATTTGCATTTGCCGAAGTAGCAGATGATGAACGTGTAAATAATTGCTGCCACGACTTTTTAGGTGCCATCCTTTGTTGTGGCTCTGGGAGCACCTGTCATCAATAGTTTAACATTATGATCTATTTTTCATCTTTGGATTCATGCTACACCAGCATCCTCAACAGAACACCAATCTTAAACATAGAGAAAATAGAAGCACAGTGACACAAATTTAGTAGGAAAAAATAAAAGAAACAAAATTCAATGAAGAGATCAGCCATGAATTTAAATGCCCATGTCAAATTTATGCAACAAAAGATTCAGTCATAAATCATCAAAACAACTATAATATTATCTACTTGCCCAGAAAGTAATTCATGATAGCAAACAACTATAAGGACGCATGAAATAAAGATGATAGGAAAGAATAGTTTCTGCACACTTTAATATGGCCAACAGAAAACCTATCAAAAACCAATCATGTAGAAAACTTACCGTGCGGTTAATATTCTTGTCATCTCCATTCATGTTTGATTTCCCAGATAATCGTTCGGAACCTCCTATATCCCTCTTATGGACAGAAGTATGAACATGGTCTACAGAACTAAAAAACTTATTTTCTTTAGTAGCACTGGCAGAAGTATTAGCAGCCTTTCCAAAGAAACCACTTCCACCAAAAGCTCTGGATGGAGACAAAAATGTACCCTTCATTCGATCCAAATACCTAGTTCCAGCAGCTCCCCTGCTGAAATTGCTGGTAGAGGTATTCTTTATCCCATGAAGTGTTTCAAAGTTCTGGCCCCTCACACTATCTGTTGCAGATTTCTGATGTTCCCGTCGGTCACTATCATTTTTTTTCTCAAAGTCTCCCTTCTGCTCGCTTTCCTTTCCAACTTTTTTCTCCAGCTCTTCACCATCAGAATTGCTCTTACTAGAGCCCTTATCTTTCTCTTTCTTTCTTTCCTGACGCTTCTTTTCAGCTTCCTTCTTACCATCTTTATCCTTAGCAGGATGTAACGACTTGCTTCTATCTTTTTCAGCTTCCAATTTTTCATCCCTCAGTCTCCTACGTTCCTCCACCAATCTTGCAACCTCCTCCCTTTGCTTTCTTTCCTCCTCCTCAAGAAGCTCTCTTTCTAATCTAGCCTGTCTCCTCTCTTCAGCTTTTCTCCGTGCCTTCTCTCCTCTACTCTCAGGATAACTTGCCCCATTTTCACCCCTCTTAGACAGTATTCCCTGATGCTCTCCGTCAGAAGAGGCATCCTCCATCGATGAACTAACCCTAAAAATCTTTCTCCAAAGCCACCTAATACTCAAGAAAAAGGATGTTAATAGCTTGCATGCAAAAATAACAATACTTGAATAAGATTTCTCCGCCAAACAATTCTCGTCCCCTCCAAAAACCCCATTTCCAGTCTTTCGCCAATATGTCGACTTCCCTGCAACAGACCCACCAACCCAATTACCATTTTCTGACCAATCCTGATTACACATCCATCCATTATCAGACCACACCTTTCCATTCAATATCTTCCCGCCCTTTCCAACAAGATCCTTTATAATCCCAGAATTCGACATACCCAACCCAGGGGGCACAGGCAGGTCCAAAACTGGCCTCTTAGAAATATGCCCACAGTAAGAACACATAAATCTACCACCACCCGGATTCTGATCCCTATAAGGAGTCAAGCAGTTCCTACATTTCCTAGTGGCAGTCTTCCGAAGCTTCTGTAGTTCAATAGCTTCAAATCTCTTTTTTTCTCTCAACCTTGCATTTCTACGAACCCGCCAAACCGAGAGCTGAGGCATTAAAATCTCGTACCAAAACAGAGTGATTAAAAGCACGAAAACACAAGCCAGCCTCGGCGATGTAATCTCAAACCGAAAAGCAGGTGGCAAAAGCTGAGATAGAGCCCATAATCCTATTAGAGGAATAACTAACCAAGGCAGCATTGTAGCAACCCGGCGAGACCACTTTTGGATCACACACAGTATGCACATTATCCTCTTAACCCACACCTATCTTCCCCGTATTGAAATCCCAGCAAATTACAAACCCTAGAAAACCCAATACAACAATCTTATCCTCCCCAACCCAGAAAGAATCGTTCCAATTGAAAACCCTAACCCTAACTTCTCGTCAGAAATCGAACACCCGCGAAGCTTCTCAAGAACCCTAAAACATTTACAAAATTAGAAAGAGAAAATCAGAACCCGTCAAAGAAGAAGAAGAAAAAAGGAAGTAAAAAGCCACAATCCAGCATTCATAAGCCATAAAAAACTAAGCTTGACAAATACATTCGATTTAGGGTTACCAGACAACAAAAACGATGACGTGCCAGTTGTGGCGAGGAAGAGGGAGAGAAATAGCTTTAAAGCAGATTGGGTGCTCCTGGTCCTGGCGATTAATCGTTTGCGTGTAATTGGAAATGAGAGTCAAACTATCCGGAAGCGTCAATTCGGAGTTCGGGGCCCGTTTTTTTAAAATGGGGTCGGAGCGGGTCGTCTTGAAGTAACTTTGAGAACACGAAATAAGAAGAGAGAGAACAAAAAAGAGACTAAACAAAGTAGAGATTTTTATATATTTATTAGTAGAAATTATTATATTAAATTAAATTACCTTTACGTATGTAAAAAATGAAATCACATAATATTGTGTATGAAAAAAATTTAAAAATATAAGTAGTAATATATCAAAAATATTAATTTATATTTTTTAGAACGGATGAACCCGCAACCGTCATCCTTTAGATACGCACTGGGTAAATCTTCGGATTGACGCAATAGCCTGCAAATTATGCCAACCGAGTACTCTGCACTAGGCAAGCCCTGTACGACAGATTCGATCTAGAAAGTGTAAGCAAGGGGATTCAAATACGAGACTTTTTTGCCTCGTGCTCCCCACTCCACTCACTCGACTACCCTCTAGAGGCATTAATTTACAATTACATTAATTTATTACTTAAATTGTTTACACTATTGATTAATTGAAAGATACCTAAAAATTTAAAATATATTTCAAAAATAATCAAATAAATTTATAAATTGTAATTACATTATGATTTTAAATTATCAAATTTGAATTAATATTTTTATCTAATTTTATTTATTAACTTAAATTTTATTTGATACTTTTTAAAATTAAACTAATCATAAAAATAAATATATAAGAAGGTGAAAATATCGAGAACCAAAGTCATTAAATATATAATCACGACATAAGATAGCATAAAAAAAGTGATAAGATATTTTATATTTTATATTTGATACCATTTTTGGTTAAGTTTAACTAATGACAAGCAAGTCACACATTTAAGGACCAAATCGTTAATACCAATAAAGTCAATCATCTTAGTTTAAGAGAACTATGCTTAATGTGTTCGGCTCTTCCATTTGTTTGCACTATATATGTCCATTCTTACCCGGCTCATTTTTGACCTGAATTTGGCAGGTCATGGACAGGCCGCGGGCCGACCATGTCCCCTCGAGGGCGAGCCGCCGGCCGACCGACAAAAAGGCGTTGTTTTGTCCAAAACGACGCCGTTTTGTCTTTTTTAATTAAAAAATTTAGACGGGTTGGGCCAGGCCCGGGCGACAATGACATCCCTAATTTGCACAAGGCAAGACTATTCATCTTTTAAGATCACAAAGAATATATCTTCTTTATTATATTGGATATCATATATTTGTTTGAATTATATTTTACTAAAATTGCAATCACTTGGGTTCAACAACACTAAGTAATGTTTTCATTTGCATTCCAAAGATGGATTACAACCCATATTCTTGGATAGAATGCTTTATGATCACACATTTGCATGATGGAAAATATTTAGCATGTCAAATGTCACAATCAACTTAGGACCAATGATTAAAACATTTAACCGGTTTAAATGTAGAAAATTTAAATCATTCAATTTTTCAGTTCGATTTACTTTAGTAACTCTTGTTGTAAAAAATGATAAATTTATTAATTAACTGCTTAATTTTTATTTAACATTCTCTTTTTTCAATTAAAATCTAAATTTTTTGATGGGCAAGGACGATCTCTTTCAATCATATTTCAAATTCCTTAATTTTGTTCAATCTTTAGTGAATTTTGTGATGGACTAATACTAGTTGAATATTTTAAACTTTAAACCTCTTATCTTATCGATTTAACGTTTAGTTCAGTTTTTAAAAGATTGCTTAGGATGAACTTTCAAAATTTGGTTCGAAATAATTCGAAAATTTAACCAAATTTGAATATGTTGAAATTGTTTTAAATAATATTATTTTAATTTTATTCTTTAAAAATAATGCCATTATAAGAGAAAATTCATATGAAAATTTGGACTAGACTTTATACTCCCTCAAATTCAATTTTATACCAAATCTCATGTTAGAATCTAATAAAAAATTTAACTAACTCAAATATAATAATATTACTTTAAACCTGACCTTGAACTTAATTTTTGAATTTAAGGGACGTTTAAATTCAATAAACATATTTTTAATAGATGTCCCACCACTAACCATCTTAAGAAGCATTTATTCCTACATTTTTAAACATCATTTCAAGAATATCAATATATTTTTACTAGATAATGGACCCATAGTTTTCAATTGATTTGGCATACAACAAGATTTAGATTCCAAATTATCATCTTGTGGGAGTCATAGGTGATAGATGGGCGAAGAACCCTAAACCATTAGGACCTTAATCAATCAATGATTATGCTTTTAGAAGGTGGAGAGTCATGTTTGATAATTCCATATTTTATAAACTATATCTATTGCAAATTAGAAGTAGAGACGACAATTTGATGACAATTGAGTCAGGGTTGGCTGGGCCTCAGGCTTATTTTAAAAAAATCGAGCCTAAGGTCTGACTTGGATTGCATAGGTCTAGCCCAGTCCAGCCCGATGTTGACCCTTATAGGTTAAAAAATGTTGTTTTATTGAAAATAACTTCATTTTGCATCTTTAGTTTAAAAAATAATAAGTTGGACTAGTCTCATTGTCATCCTTAATTAGAAGGGAATGAGAACTTAATTTGTTTTAATTAAGAACAAATGGATCTTATAGTTTGATTTTTTTTCTTTAGTTTTATATTTTAAAGCTATCACTTATCTTTTATGATATTATTTAATTATCGTATAATTATTTTTGTTGTATTTTATTATTTTATCATCTGATTTTGTACTTAAAAAATATAGAAATAAAAATTTTAAGTTTCAATATAATATTATTTTAGAATTATAAATGAAAAGAAAACTAAGAGAATAAAACAAAGAGATGTTTATAATAATTAAACAATAATACGACGAAGTAAATAGTAATCTTCAAAATATAAAATTGACATTATAAAAGTGAAATCACATAAAATTAGTATAATATATATTTTTTGTTAGTTGGCAAACTCATTCAATGGGAGAAAAGTCTTAAGTTTGACATTTGCTAGTGACATTTTGTGATGGTAAATTTAAGTTATAATATTCTCACTTATAAAATATAGTCTAACCTTTCATAACTTTTGACGTTTTGACGATCATCTCAATAGGGATGTTAAAAAGTGTCCGGCTCGACGTGTTATTTGATTGTTACTTCAAAAATGACGTTATTTATCGTTTTTGACATTTTTCTTAAAAAAATATATATAGTGAGTTAAGTTGGTCCAACCTGACCTATTAACATTTTTATGTCTCAGATTCAAACTTCTCACGGTATTAATAAAAGTATAAAAATATTAAAAAATGTATACGAGAGTTGGTAGACGTAGACCGATCCAACCACTTATCAATATAATTCTAATCTACCGCACTATACAAAAGTTTTAGAATATGAATACGTCACAAATCGGGCATGCATGTTGAAGATCCTACTTGCTAGAGGGCACTGTATTAAACTTCCTCGTAGAAATGGAGCCCAACAGAAGTCGAATGTCGAAAGTTGAAACACTCCAAGAGTGTGAAATATAGTATGGACCAGAGGCTATTAAACTACATATTTTGTTTGTTCAGAGGTTTTGATCACACTTCAACTTCCCATGTTATGGCATGCTTCATTGCTGTGAGTAGGGTAATGTGTATCTTTCATAGAGGAAACGACAATGCAGCATACGTTATTCGACAGTTAAAATGGCATAATATGAGGATTAGAAGGGCGAAATCAATTATTATCCTAATCGATTTGAATTAATAAAAATATTGTTTTCGTTAAAACCGTAAAATTAATTATTATCCAACTCGATATAAAATCAATGAATAAAAATTGTTTCGGTTAAAATTTAAAGGTTTTAGATTTCGGGTTAGACCGAATTTTTACAATCTAACTTGGCTTGAAGCAACCTAATTTAGTTGGTAAAAATAATATTGTCATATCTTTTATTTTAGTTATATTATTTCTATTATATTCTATTAAATTTTATTCACATATTTATATAAATCTTATATAAATATATACATAAATATATAAATAAAATTTAATAAAATATAATTAAAACTTATCATCAAGCAAAATGTGTGTTGTTATTTTGCATTGTAATCGTGAGTTGTAGTTTATGAATTCATTCTTCCTCCTCTTTCACCTCGTTATTATATTATATATGTCGTGTAATGATAACATGATATTGTCTTATCAATAATGGAAAACATGAAAGGCTGTTGATCTGTGTCTTTGATAATGATCAGTCACTCAAACTGACCCTACAATAATTAAACTCTGGTTTTTATGAAAAGTTGGAATTGCCATGTCCATGATTTGTACGTATTTAGTGCTTGCCATTAAATCAGTTCGTCAAGTCAAATCAATTATGGGGAACCACTGCTCTATTCCCCCATGTTCTTAAGCGCCCCATTTCTGGTCATCAATGTCTTCTCCTGCCACCTACCATTTCCTCTCTTATCTATTTCACTCTTTCAGTGACATGGAAAGCGAACCTGAAAAGTTTAAGGAAAAATAACCATTGACAAGACGTTGATGGAGAAGAGAACTGGTCCCTTGTAATCTATGAATGAAAAGTCACAATTGTAAGTCAAATAGGGAAGTCATTAAATCCATTGCAATTGTAATTTGTTACAAACAATAGCAGTTTTGGTCGGTGACATAAAAAATTCAGACACCGTCATTCGCCGGAGACTGAGTTCTCCGGTTGATATATCAGATCGTGGAGTTTTGGCCTTAGCTTGTGCTTCCAAATTTCTTGGTGGTCTGATGACGACCCCAACCGAAGTTCCTTCTGCTTAATCTCCACCATAACCATGTCGTCGTTTAGCTTGAAGATCTCGATTATCATTGCAAAGTTACCTTCAAGTCCCTCCAGCTTAGCTCCCCAAGTCTCCTTCTTCTTCACTGTCACGTTCTCCGACAAGGCAACTTCTGCAACTCTGTCTAGTATCTTTGCTGGAGCCTCCGTAGAGACAAACCTTTCGCGGGAGACGGAAATGTCGGAGTCATTGAACAAGCCTGATAAGTTAAACCCCGAAGAGAAGGAGATTATATCGAAAGCATTCAGAGAGTTGCCATTTTCGCGAGAATGTTTCAATTCTATACCCTCCAAATGGAAGTTCATCTCTTTGTAATCCTTTTTGAACCAGGGGTCTCGGAGGATTTCGTCAACTGTGATTCTGGTCTCAGGGTTGGTGTCCAGAAGTCGTGACAGGAATCGCCGGAGGTCCGGCGATGTCCATTTCGGGCACCGGAAGTCACCTTTGTAGATCTTCCGGTACATGTTCATAAGGTTAGTGTCGTTGAAGGGTAAATAACCGGCGACGAGCACAAACAAGACGATCCCACATGACCAAACGTCCACTTTCGCACCATCGTATCCTTTCTTCGCCAGAATCTCCGGAGCAACATATGCCGGAGTACCGCAGAGCGTATGGAGCATTCCGTCGGGTCGGATCTGATCCTTCAGGGCGCTGAGTCCGAAATCTGAGACTTTGAGATCCAAATTCTCGTCTAGGAGGAGATTCTCAAGCTTCAAGTCCCTGTGAAACACGCCTCGTGCGTGGCAATGTCCGACGGCTGTGATCAGCTGCTGGAAATATCGCCGGCTTAGGTCTTCGCTGAATCGTCCCTTAGCAACTTTGGAGAAGAGCTCACCACCCTTGGCGAATTCTAACACGAAGTAGATCTTAGCTTTTGTGGCTAAGACCTCAAGGAGTTTAACAACATGAGGGTGGCGTAACCGCCGTAAGATGGAGATTTCTCTGGTGACATGTCCGGTGAACCCTCCTTTGACAACCTTCTGCTTGCTCACAGCTTTAATGGCGACGCTTTGGCCTGTACGGACATTCCTTGCATGGTACACCTTGGCAAATGCCCCACATCCTAGTAGCTTCCCAAGCTCGTATTTCCCGAACAAATTCACCCCCTGAGAAGCCTCTCCGTTCGCCGACGGACTGTTGCCAAATTCGTCCGCCATCTCCTCCGCCGTGGAACCACCTATAGGCAAGAGGTGGTTTCAATTCCGTTCGTGAATTTTAAGTGGAAACAATCGGAACCCATTTCGAATTTGGGATTTAGCTTGATCTATGTTTGCTTCTGTACATGAGATGTTCTTTCTTCTACTCCTAATTGTCTCCGTTAAGCTAAACTTTGCCGACCAATCAACTTGAGTTCTTGTCTTAGCAGGAAGTTTCGGTTCAGTGAACAGTAAGAACTTCCAATCAGTTGGGAACAAACTAGCACTATGAATCGGAGATATCTAGGAGCAAAGAAAGGAACTTTAAGCAGGTATTTTTCAGTTGGTCTATATAAAGAAATCCAGAGGGAGTGTTTGCTGACGGAGGTGAAGAGGACAAGTTCGGTATTTGACAGCTTCACTTTGCTTTCATCTAGGTTTCGTGTCTTAGCAATCAAACTAAACTCTTAGCAACTGTAAGAGAGTCAGGCGTGTGTTTGTGCAGGTGGCGAAGATAGTTGGCCTTCCTCCACCATCCACGTGTCCTATGTCAGTGAAGGTGACATCTAATTTGTATTTATTAATTAAACGTGGTTGTTATGCGAGAACAAAACAACCGTCCTTTTGACGTACACTTGTCAGAACTCTAAGAAATCCATTTTAATATTTTAAGCTAGATTTGAGTTTCTTTTTTTAATTTAAAATTTCGATAATTTAAGGTTTTTTCTTAAACGAAGGACCCGCATCTAGCATCCTTTAAATACGTATCAGATAAATCTCTAAATTAACATAATAGCTTACAAATTATATCAATCAAGTATTTTGTACTAAACAAATCTTATACGACAGGCTCGATCGAGAGAATATATGTAGAGAGATTTTAAGACAAGATCTTTCTCAACTAATCTTAAATTGGAATTGAACAATTTTTTTTGGTCCGACCAATTATGAAAATTAGAATCGACCGATTGAAACTTAATATGTTTACTTATATTTAATTGAACGTTGATTCTGTTTGAATTAATGCATTCACACGTCATTAGCTTAGTATTCTAATGTAGCAAACGTGATTGCTTCATTATTTTAATGTGCATTATTATTAAGGCCGGTGGAACTCAGTGAGTGTCGAAGTACTTTGGCCCCTCAAGCGAAATTAGTGAGCTTTAAGTGTTTTTATTATGAATGAATGAACCAAATGATTCATTCATTGTTCATCCACAAGTCTTAGATTCTTCCCTTTAAGTTGTTCTATTACCACATATCAACAACCCCTTTGAAGAGGACATGTAAAATTTAGATTTGGATTTTTGGTACTTATTTTCAGTTTTGATTTGAGTGCGACCGTTTTAAAATGTGACGTGAGAATCAATTCGATGTCATTTTGTTAAATTGGTTTATATCGATCTACCAATCCAACTTTCAAACATAAATTTTATTCGTAACTCGTTAATTTTAGATTAAGTCGAACTTAAATTATCATTCGTATTTTTAATCTTATATTGTACCTTCATTTTCTAATTTTTTTGAAATAAGCGGAGAAACAAATATTAATTTTCTTGGCTCTAGTTGACCTTGTTTATGAGAAAATGCATTGACTGACTCCTGCCAAGAATTATTATATAGTAATAGAATTATTGAAGGAGTTGAGATGTCAACCTCACTAGAGTCTCAAGAGGAATGGGGTTATGGGGTCCCCCTCCTTCAACTATTATTACCGTTACAATAAAAAACCAACACCTTTTAAGATTTCGAGTTATGATAAAAAAGCATGATTAGACGGCGCATTGATTTAGACGGCGTTAATCTAAGGTCATTGATTTAGACGGCGCATCATCCTTTTTTTTTTGTATAACTCAAATTTCGGGCTTTGCCCAACTAATTCTAAAATTTATGAATTACCCACATAAACTCAGAGATAAATAAATTCTGGTCTGATATTAGATAATATTAGGGATATTTGCTCTAAAAGATGAGCTACCACTGGGGAGATTATATCATCTTAAATAATGGTTGCTTATCTCCGAGTTTGAACTCACAACCTCTATTACAATCCTCTCCCTCTTTCTATCACTAAGCTACCCCGTGAGAGGCGGCGCATCATCTTTTTGCTACAATTAGGTGGTGAAATGGAGTTTTCCGAGTTTTAAGAGCGTGATCGTCTATGAATCTAGTCTTATTTTTAACATCAAATTTTGTGTTTGTAAAGGAGTAACGATTTATCTATTCCTTTCTAATTATTTTATCTTTGTTGTTACATATATTATGACTATTGCTTTTAACTCTTGAATGCATCTTTATTGTGACTATTTGCAAGTTTTCTTTTGTAAGTAAATTTTTTGATAAGTGCATCTTGTTAGCAAGTTAGAAATTTTTTTATAAAATGATATTATGCTGTTACATTTTTACTTTATTTTATTTATTTTTCTGAAGTTATTATTTTATTTTAATTATTTATTATTAAAATTTTCTAAGTATTTTTTAGTTTTTAATGTATTTAGTTATTTATGACTTCTTTTATGTTTATCTGAATAAAATAAATGATTTATTTATTTATTTTAATTTTATTTATTTACTCTTTTTGATATGCATCAATTATTTATACTTTTTCGTTATATTATTACTATACTGTGTACTTTTTTTTTCATTGTCATATTTGCATATGAATCTATCGGAAATAGTCTCTTTATTATGTAGAGATAAGGTTGCGTACTATCAGATTTTCCCAGACTTCACATTGGTGTGTGATTCGGACTGAGTGTCATGATGATGATGATTAGTCGGGATTAGAAATGCGATAAAACCTAAGTTAACGTAATTAATGGAGTCTGAAGAGGGTCATAATATACGTAATTTTTTTATATTTTTACAAAAAAAACTATTTTTTGACA
>JAOTAY010000004.1:34155325-34193681 GCA_025629805.1 Erythroxylum baracoense
AGTCTCAGACTCTTAAACATGAAAACAAAGTCTATCCAAACTCGAGCCCGACATGACCATTGCCAGCCATAGTTTTAGCTTTCAAGCAACTTGCACGAAAGAACAAAAAAGAGCAAATCATTCCTTGGTGTGATGAATCACACCTTTTGTTTCTTATTATAGTATTTATCCCTTTTCCCGGATAAGATAAGCTGACGTGGGTATTGAGTTCAACAGTTTCGATCTGTTCATCATGTAAGCTTTTTGTACATGGAACTGAGCATAGATTCAGAAACTAAATGTTGAAACTCGCTAATATTCAGTTATTTCAAACAGTTCCTGAACATGGCACGACCTGATAACCGAATTTGGAATGAAACAGGATCAGTCAAAGGTTGTTTATCTGTCACGAGGTTAAGTGTTGTCTGAAACAATCTCCATGTGTATATAAAAGCCGCCTGAGGATGGATCTAGTAATTGAAGTTGGTAGGTATTTATCTGATCATTCCTTTCATTTTCTTACACACAAAGACAAAAAGAAAAGAAAAGGAAGACATGGAAAGGTATACTTTAATACAGCTTAGCTGTAAATGTCCAACAATGGAGGCCACTAAAAGATGATGCATCAATTGTTTATTTGATCTTGTGGGTTGATGACGATCTGGAATAAGTTCCATCACTTTTCTGTGGTTTAATTAACTAAAAAAATTATTAAAATTTAAAATTACTAAAAATTTTTACTATTTTTAATTGTTTTAAAAATTTATTCTCTTAGATTCGATTAAAAAAACGGTAAAATAAATATAATATGAACAAAATATGTGGGATAATTAAAATTTTCTTAATCTTTAAAATTAAGAAATTATAATTTTAAAATTAAAATAACTTATTTTCTTATATTTTCATTAAAAATAACGATGAAATATTGAATAAAAACTCGTGAATCAATCTATTGACATTATGGCTCAACGCACCTCTTAAATTATACTCATGAGAACTGACTTAAATCAATAATTGAAGATATTTAGATTAAATTATAGTTCATATCGAATTTAATTGATTCAAATTATATTCAAGGGTTGAATTTGATCATTATCTTGAGAGGCTTCAATCAAACTCTAATAGCCCAAATGCTAACCTAAACAGTATTATTTTAGGTTGATAATTGGGCCATTCAAGTCGAATTCGAGCCTTACAAGCCGAAAACTCGATTAAATTAGATCTACTTTGTTGACTCGATATTTTGGAAATTACGCAAAATAACGTCGTTTTAGGCAATCTAATTAGACCAACCCAGTATATTATTATTCTTAACTATATTAACAATATTAGATTGTTCCATATATATATATATATATATATGTTGTTCATATTATACAAGTTTCACTCTTACTTCCTTAACAAAAGTCTAATTGAAACATCTTTTTAGGAAATTAAAAATTACAAAAGGGTTTCTTTATTTTTGAAAAATGAATTAAATCATCCTCTTATCTTTTACTTAATTGTTTAATTGATCATGTGGGTTGATAGATGACAATCTAGAACAAGTCCATACCAACTCTCACCAAAACATTGCAGCTTATGTAACTGTGCTTGCCAGTTCCATGAATTCAACAAAATTCGTGTAATTTCACCAGCCGGCCGCCGTTGAAACACACACATCCGCGTTTGTTGGAACAGTTGATATTGCCGCTGTTATGTTATTCAAACCCCAACAAAGACGTTAAATCATGTTAGAGTTGTACGTCCAACTAAATAAACTGTCAATCCCAATGAAATTACAGTCCCCTGAAGCAAAAAACCAAACCAAAGACGGTCAAAAAAAAAAAAAAGGATAAAATAACACAGAGTTCTTCTTTTTGTCGAAGAATCTGATCAATAACAACATTTGACCAGAGACCAACTTATCGTGTCCGAATCATTCTCTTCAAGAACTCCGTTCTTTCCAATCCGAGAATCATCTGTTTTTCTTTCTATTGTGATTGGCTCTGTTTTTCTTTTTTGGGTTTCGTTTATCTTCCATGGCAGTGTCTCCAGAGATTTTCCCGCTAAGGAAACGGCGGCCCTCGGCCGCAGCATTCATTGCTCCGAAGTTCTCCGACCGGAATCTCGTAAAGTCCCTTTTTGTTCTCTCCCAGGAAATATCCTGTCTCGACCCAATCCATTTCCTTCTAAAACAGACGTCACTGTCGATCATACGCAAAACCAAGCTGCTTTCGATCTTGTTCGAGGAGCTCCTTCGAAACCCAGTACCGTACTTGTCATCTGCTCTTCTCTGCTTCGAGGAAATGTACATAGTTCTTCAGAGAATCAAAATCCTGATCGAGGACTGCTCTAATGGAAGCAAGATGTGGGTTTTGATCCAGAACGAATCAGTGGCCACCGGCTTCCACGAGATGACCGTCGAATTATCAACCCTCCTGGACATTTTTCCAATCAAGGAGGTTAATTTGAACGATGACGTCGTAGAACTCGTCGTTCTGATCAAGAAGCACTGCAGGGAAGCCATAGGCACCGTCGATCCCCGAGACGATTATCTAAGGCGTGAAGTGTTAATGATGCTGGATCGAATCAAGAGAGGAATCGTACCAGAGAACTCAACCCTACAGGGGATATTCACGGAACTGGGACTTCGAAATTCATCAAACTGTAAAGACGAGATCGAGAGTCTCGAAGAAGAAGTACATAGCCAAATCGACCAGAAGTCAAAATCCGAACTTGTTGCCTTAATCGGACTCGTTCTCTACGCGAAATGTGTCCTTTACGGAGCGTCATCGCCGGGAGGAAAAGAGAACCGGCGGAGGAAGACTTCACCAGAGGCGAATACTCCGGTAGATTTCCGATGTCCGATAACGCTGGAGCTAATGCGGGACCCGGTTGTCGTGGCTACAGGACAGACATACGATCGAGAATCGATAAATCACTGGATTGAATCAGGACATAACACGTGTCCCAAGACAGGTCAGACACTGGCCCACATTAACCTCATTCCGAACCTAGCTCTGAAGAATCTAATAGCCATATGGTGCCGGGAGCACAAGATAACTTCCGACATAACGGAGGACGTTAAACGGAAAACGAAAAACAAGACGGCGTTTGAAGCGACGAAGATGACGGTAACGTTTTTGGTCAATGAACTCTCCGTTTCTCAGTCAACCGAAGCCATTGACGCCGTCATTTACGAGCTTCGCTCTCTAGCCAAAACTAACCCCGATAGTCGAACCTGCATTGCCGAAGCCGGGGCCATACCAAATCTAGTCCGTCACTTAGGCTCAGAGTCCCCGAGCCTGCAAGTAAACGCCGTTACGACGATTCTAAACCTCTCTATTTTAGAAGCTAACAAAATGAGGATCATGGAAACTGACGGCGTTTTAAACGGTGTCATTGAGGTGTTACGTTCGGGTGCCACGTGGGAGGCAAAAGGCAACGCAGCCGCAACAATATTCAGCTTATGTGGATCACACGTTTACAGAAAGCGTTTGGGTAGGCAGACACGTGTCATAATAGGATTGCTCGACTTGGCCACGTCACACGCGTCAATTAGCGCGAAACGGGACGCATTAGTGGCGATACTCATCTTGTGCGGGGATAGAGAAACGGTGGGTCGTCTGGTGGAAGGAGGGGTGGTGGAGACGGTTAACGGCATGATGAACACGCTCCCGGAGGAGGCGGTTGCGGTGCTCGAGGCTGTGGTGAAGAGAGGAGGGATAGTGGCGGTCGCCGCCGCGCACAATTCTGTGAAGAAGTTGGGGGTGCTGTTGAGAGAGGGGTCGAACATAGCGAGGGAAAGCGCGGCGGCGACATTATTGACAATTTGCCGAAAGGGTGGGTCGCAGATGGTGGCGGAGCTGGCGACGATGGCCGGGATAGAGAGGATGATATGGGAGCTAATGGGTTCAGGGACGGCGAGAGCTAGAAGAAAGGCGGCGACTTTGCTGAAAATGTTACGACGTTGGGCGGCTGGTTTGGACGGCGATTACATTGATGGATATACAAATACGAGTAATTCTGTAGCAACTGTAAGTAATTCGTCGAGGACGATCTTGTCAAGCTGAGACCCCTTTTGGTTTTTCATCAAACTGTAAAGAAACTCACTCATAAACTTTGATCATTGCTTCATTAATCAATTCAAGACTCCATTTTTAGGTTCTGAAGACCCTTCTTCTTTCCACTGCAGTTTTGTATTCTTCTTCACAATTGGTCATTCTTTTTCTATTATTGAGTTACTCTGTGAAAGCCTAAGCTAGAGAGAATCTACCTTTTGGCTGTGTTGAGAGATCTAGGGATGACAAAATAGCTTATGTGGTTTGGTTAATTTTTCGAACTTTAATGTAAACTTGAGCTTAGATTCTACAGTTTGGGGGAATCATTTGGTCCTCAGCTAAAGCTGATGACCCACAACCCTACACTACTCTGTTTTTGTCCTGTAACTAGAAAGCTAAGGGATGAAAAGGATAATAGGGTGGACTCTCTGTCTGCACTCTGTCTTCTTCTTGGAGTCTCTATAGCTTCCTCTGTTTTTTGTCTTTAGGAATAAAGATTGGAACTTTTAGGAAAGCAAGAAACTTGAAGAAAAGGCATTTGTCGTGTATATATATATATATGTAATTAATGTTCTTGACATTTTAAAATTTTTATTATATTCATATACTAACAATAAGTACATCAATCTTTTATTCTTAACCTTTAAACTTATTGTTTTCAATTGCTCTGTTTAGGTAATCAAAAAATACAACTTTGAAATGTTATATGGGATATGGGGTTAGTTGCATTTTGGCTTGGTAATTCTGGCTTAATTTAATTGATCTGATTCGAGTCAAGTTTAGATTTAGAGGGTTGGTTTGGATGATTCGAACCGTTTGAATTATTTTACTGGAAACGAAAACCGGATCTCGGATTGAATTTAAGTCATCTAGTTCGATCCGATCTATTACCGGCCTAAAGTTCCTAGGGGAAAAACAAGCAGAGAGCACCTTGATATGGGGACCCAACTAGATTTGCATTTCCTAAAAAAACATAAACATGTCTGTCGTTTTTGTTTCTTTTGGTTCTCCGTAGCAGTTGGTCCAATTTCTTTTGGCCCACCTAGTCATTTAGTGCTTTGTAATAAAGTCGATAGACTTGTAGTCTTTATCCACCACAACTTGCAGCAACAGAGATGTTTTCATGAAACAGGGGATTTCATAAAACGTGTTTAAGTTGCAGAAGACCTTAAGCAAGCGGAGGAAGGTTGATAGATCACTGAAAACTCTGTTTTTTTCCCCATAACTTTTAAGATTAATATTGAGAACTGATTACAGAATCTAACCCGTATTAACTCACTTTCCAATGGAAAAGAAAAGCAGAGAGCAATGAATTGGTTAGGTGATTAGGTGTCATAACCATGACTTTTGTCATTTCTGAATCAGAGCATTTCCTCATTTTTTGTAGGCCCCGCATTTCATTCCAATCTCCTCTTTATTTAAATCTTCCAACACTCGATGATGTTTCAGCACCAAAGCTCGAGAACAAACATTCTTGTTTCTATATCATTGCAAAAACAGGGTACACAGGTTGGGAGAGACAAAGAGGGGAAGATAGAGGAGAAAGGTAAGAGCTTTAATGGGTAACTACAAGTTTAAGTTATCAGATATTATGTCTAATGCTTGGTTTTACAAGATCAAGAACATGGGTAATGGTAGAACCAAAAAACAGAGCAGTGCCAACAAGAAACAGCACAGTGCACAACCATTGAAGCCAAAGCAACCCCACCAATCATGTCCCAGAAAATCTTATTACTATACCAGAGAGCTTATCCCCACTGAACTCAGAAATGACGACCCAAAAGCCCCTGACCCACCAAGAAATTCTTCCAAAAGAAGAATCAAGCAACGATCTTTAAGGTCCCCAGACCTTGTCTCCTCCTCTGTTCCTGCAGGTTGTAGCTGTCGATCCAGTCTCTGTCCTAAACCAGAGTATCCCTCTCACAACTTTGCTGATAGCTATACCAGCCCTGAACTGTTGCATTTGTTTCCACCAGAATTCAGGAGTGACCATGTTCTTACAACTAAGGACTCATCATTTCCTGGGCGCAGTTTCGATTCCACCAATGTGGAGGACGTTGTTATTGACGTCGATAAGAAGTCCCTGGAAAGCAGAAAATTCAGTAAGCAGTGTGCTCTGTTTGATAAAAAATCTGATCTTGATCTCCCACCAATCATTACCAAGCCCATTAAAATCGACGAAAAGGTTGAGAATATGGAAAGGAAGCACACCAAGCAAACGAACAACTGCAGAAGAAACTCATTTTCTGTAGAAGAAGAGAAAGTAAGTGTAAAGCAACAAAAAAAGAGACACTCAGGAGTTAAGATCAGAGTCAATTCTCCAAAGATTGGTAGCAGAAAAATCCAGGGACGAAAGAGCATGTCAATATCATCAAGAAGCTTGTCAGATAGTTTGGCGATTGTGAAGTCATCCAAAGATCCTCAGAGGGATTTTAGAGAATCAATGGTGGAGATGATTCTGGAGAACAACATCAAGGCATCAAAAGACTTGGAGGACCTTCTTGCCTGTTACCTTTCCTTGAATTCTGATGAATATCATGACCTCATCATCAAAGTTTTTAAGCAAATTTGGTTTGATCTTACTAACATCCATTCCAACTGATGTATATATGTACAAACTGTAGCTATCAAGCACTTATTGCTTGATCATTTAGAGTCCAATTTAAGGAAAATTCTGATTAGTAAACAAAATCTTTCATAAACTCCATATCCTTTTGATTCTGCAATGAGGTTAGGAGACTGTCGTTTATGTTTATAATCACAGAGCAGCAGAAACTCTGAGTTCAATGCCAAATGTTTCTTCTTTTGCCATATTCATTCCAAACATGAGAATGAAGATGAAAAGCAGAAGCCATTTTTACCTCTGAATTGATTGCTGTTTACCCTTTCAAAAATAATTATCAGAACTCTGAAAAGCAGATATGACTTTTCAGAGTCAATTTCTACTGCTTTAACATGTCCTTTTTTCACTTTAGAAGGTGCATTAATGGCTGCCACCGAACTATACACACTTTGGACTCCATAACATGTTAAAGATTTCAGCTTTTTCCTCCGAAAGAACATGCCCTTTAAGCCTTTAAGGACAAAGATTCGGTTTTTTTATATTTCTTACACATTACCACTCTCTCTGGGCATTATATTCAGCTTTTTGTTCTTTTTTCAGTTTAAACCAACTTGGAGTGAGAGCCACAGAGTATAGGATTTGCTAAAGAGAAATCAATAATTCAAAATCTGTAAAAAAGTAGAACCAAAGTTTCAAATTTTCCTACACTTAGTTTGAAATCTGATCTGATCTCCAGCAAAAGGTAAAGTTGCATAGGAGAATTCAAAAGCTGAGTTCAAATCGCTGGAAGTAAACACCATGCCTACCCCAATCTAATCTTTTTAAATTTTAAAGAATGTTTTAAGAAACAGAGAATAAGTTAAACCAATAAAATATAATTTTAAAAATTTTAAAAATTCAATCGCCATGATCAGAGAAGACTATTCTTACTCAATAAAAAATATAAAGTTTAATTAAAAATGTTAAACAAATTTTTTTTATTTATTTTAATTTATAAAAAATAATTAATTTATAAAACTGATCAATTAATTAATAAATTAGTCAGTTTTTAGCAATAAGAGTTATTAAAATAAATCGAACTAAACAATTAAAAATTAAACTGAAAAATTAGCCGGTTCAAAATTTTACGATTAAACTAGCCGAACCGTTTTAGTTTTTTAATCATTGTTTTAACCACTAAATTGAAAATTTGTAACATTTTTCAAAAAGTTTAAATAACTCTCTATAATTATATATTACATCATATTACTATTTAACATTTCAAGATCTACACCTTACTTTTCACAAAAGTTTTTAATAAATTCTTACTTTTTATTTATTATATTACTTTTACAATATATTTAGCTAATTATTATTTTAATAAAATTAGGATATAAAATAGTGCAAGAAATACGAAAATAAATATTTTTAAAAAAAGATATACTTTTTGTGGTAAAAGATAGACTTTCTTCTTAAGAAACTTTTGAAAAACTTTGCAATCTCTAAAATTCTAAAAAAGGTCTTTTAGTTTTTAATTCTTTAAAAAACTCTTTCAAACTTGGGCTAAAAATAATAATAGAATATGCAAGCCGTGAATATTAAATATATACACTTAGTGAAGCAATGGAATTTCAAGATCTACAAATGAGGTCACCTGTGCTTTTAACCCCACTACTTATATCTAGATTCTGTATGCAGAGAGACTTTGATCACGATATCTCTATCACTATTTAGTTGTCTAAGCTTTTTTGCTACATACGTTCTGACTATTGCTTTCAATTTGTTAATTCTTGCATGTCTCTTTTTTCTGCCTGTTTGTTAGATTTGATTTGTATATGATTCTCTTATCATGTGCATCTGGTTGATCAATTGAGCATCTGTTTGATCAGTTGATCGTGCTTTTCTTCTTTTTTTATTATTATTCTTATTGTGCTGATTTTCTAAACCTGCATTACATAGTTGAAGTTTTTTTAAATTTTTTATGTCACATTTGTCTAGGAGTCTACTGAAAACAACATTTCTACTTTGTAGAGATAAAGCTGCGTGCTATCAAACCTCCTCAAACTCAGCATTGATTCGGAATTCAATTGGGTATAATGATGATGAAATATTATTTACATAATAATTCAACCCAACTTTTAAGTTCAAATCGAGTTAATTAAATTTGATTGAAATTAATAATTTAGTATAATTATTAAGAGCCGGTTTAAGTTAATATGTTAGTGACTTTTGATTAATCTATATATGATATTTATATTATATATATTTTATCATTTTTTAAGCAAAGTCTATGATTTTTACTTTTGGCAATATTTTTATTTTATTTTATCACTTTTAGTTTTATATATTATTTATCTGTTTATCTATTTTTCCCTAATATTTTTATTTTTATTTATTTTTTATCTTTTCTAATTTTATGACTGTTTATTTATTTATGTTTTATTTGTATTCTTTTTTATTATTTGTATTTGTATTTTTATTTTTCATTCATACATGTGAGTCATTTGAAAAGAACCTCTCAACTAGTTATTTAATTAAGAGTAAGGTTGCATACTATAGGACCTTTTCGGACCTCACATCCCAGCAAGATTTATACTGAGTGTTCTTGTATTTTTTAAGCGAAATCTAAGAAAGATGACTTTTTAAAGAATTTTAAATATTATAGTTTTTAAAAAATTTAACAAAGTTTAATAGAAGTCTATATCTTTTACATTAAGCAAGATACAAATGGCATAGCATGTGATGGCATAACTATAAGTATGGGCAAAAAAGACAACAACTTTGACTACTCAGCCGTTCTCACTCCATAAAAGAATACAGACAACTTGGTTTTTTCATTTCAAAGCATTAACTTGTGTATCATTCAATCTTATTCATTGTCTGATTTACCGAACTTATGGTTGGATTGGTCTGAATTTAACACCTAAATTGGCATAACATGTTCTGTTTTTCAGTTAAAAAATTGGTGATGTCACAGAATATTAATACTATCCAGTAGGTGACATAGGGAAGATCTCAAATGGGACAAACACAGGTTCCTGTTTCTTTACCTACCGTTGTCCATAATTCACAAATTCAATGGAGAATGATTTGTTTACTGCAAATCTGAGGAGTGTGTCGGCGAGATGTAGGGGAAAAATTATTCCAAGTTAAAGGTTTGAGTTGGGATTAAGAGTTGATTAAGCTTGAATCGTTTAACTCGAAGTTTTGAGTTTAAGATAAAACGATATTATTTTAGTCGAACGGTTGAATAAAACATCATTTTCTTAAAATTTAACAATACGACATCGTTTTACTCGTTGTCTTATATGCTTCGAGTCGAACCGGTTCGAATCTAAATTGCTAACTTTATCTTCTTCATGACTTAGATTGAGACTGTCTTTCCATAATTTACGAATTATTACATGCACTCTGGCGATTTACTTCCGACATATGGATAGATGATATAAGCATAGTTAATAAGTAGGAGAGGAAATTGAGAAAGAGACAACGTGACCGGCAAGTTCCCGGAGATTCTGGCCTCCTGCTGTTGACGTCGAACCTGCAAGCTTCTGACATTAAATGCACAATTATTGCAATCTGAACATCAATTGTTGCACGTGCCTCATCCTTTTGGAGCTTTAACTCCAGACCCGACCAGATCCAAGTCGTATTGATTTGACCTTGTCTTGCTTCATCTCCATTTCAAGATTCAGACCATAACGAAAACGTGAGTTTCTGTACGATAAAAGCTCTAAATTAGTGTTTCTTTTTTAACATCAAAAGCAAATTTCATTACTAAGCCAAATCGGCTTGAATTAAGTGACAAAGACCAGTAGGAAGAATATTTCTCTGCATAATACAACCAGTAGTAAAACGAGAATTCCGAACTATAAAATTGACAGTCTCGTTTGCTGATTGTTTAACAAAATGAATAGAAACATTCGGCAAAGAAACAAGCAAATTGCGACAATCTAAAATCACCCAATTATACGGAGAAAACATCAAAAGTATCACTTCGAATTGCTTGCACAACCCGCAAGTAATCTTTTTTGTGTTTTAATTCTTTGGTAAGGTATATATAAATCCAAAATTTTCTTTTTTATCAATTTAATTTCAAACTTTTAAAATATATATGTTTAGTATATTTATCATGTGAGTTTATTAAAAATGGTCTTTCTATTAGATAAAAATAAGGTTAAATATTACCAGACCTTTTAGACTTGTAGCTCAGCACGATTTCAATTGGGCGTTGACGATGATGATCAATGTGTGATATATGATCTATGGTTCATTTTACTCTTATTTTTTATTTTTTTGGGAGGAATTAATTATTGTACAAATTAATTATACTGATAAAAATAAGATAATATTTTAAAATTTTTCAAATTAATTAGATCGGATAATAATTTTGAAGATTATATTTTTTATTTCTGTTTTTTTAATTCTTTATATTAGTGCACGTGTGGAGACAAAAATCTAGCAAAGGAGCTAATTGGCAGATTCTCATGTGTGAACTGTCCATTTTCCCTCGTTCCAAACGCCAGAAAGACAAAAGTCTGAAGAAAAAGAACAGAACCATTATTGTTCTTTCCTTCTGCCAACATTGCATGTATTCAATAATTAATTTTAATATTTTAAAAATTAAATAAAAAATTTATGGTACAAAATACTTAAGTATCACACCAAATCATTTGTTCCAGTTATTCAGTTATATTAAACCTTATTCACATATTTATGTAAGATCTATATAAATGCATGGATAAAATTTATTAGAACATAATAAAAACACTATTAATAAAATTTAATAGAACATAATAAGAACACTATAACTTAAACAAAAGATCTTATCATCTTAAGTGTTGATTATCCTATCAAATTAAACAAAAATCTTTCGCTTGTTAAATCATTAGATTTTATGAATAGTTTTACACAGATCTTCTGTTTCAGTTACTCTGTTTTAACTCTATTTTATTAAACCCTATATAAATATATATAGATAAAATTTAACATAATATAATAAAAATGCCATAACCAATACCTGAATTCAGGTCCCAATTTTTGGTTTCTCAACATACATTTTCTTCATATCTGACAAAAGAAAAGGGAAAGATAAGATACTGAAGACTGCAGTTCAGGATAAGATTTGCAGTTCATTGCATTTATGGTATAGGTCTAAAGCTATCTTTAGCTACCTAACTTGTCCTTGATCACAGAAAGAGTTAAAAACTTCTCGTCAATGGAAGTCTTGGACCTTAGGAAATCATCTCTTAGGTTATTATGAAAAAATTATTGAAAGGATCGGTACCAACTTAATCCTGCATAGGGATGGACATGGGCCGGCTCGAGTCGACTTCTCCAACTTGCTCGAGCCCTAACCTCTCTGAAGTGATCCAACTCAGTTGATAAAAAGAACGTCGTTTTGTTGAACGACTGAAACAAAAGCAGAGTGCCCGTGTGCCATAAAAAAAGAAGCACGGAAGCTAAAGCAGTATGATAACACTTCCTGCCAAAAGATCAAAAGTAAACTTCTTTCTATGGATTTGATGAATAACATCTTTCTCAATTTAGCAAGAAGTATGAGAAGAACAACATTTCTATACTTTCTATTATTCTACAGACATCAAAACTTGGCCAACATCATAAACTCGACCATCCTATACATAAAAAACTCAGGTGTTGGAAACAACTATTGAACACTTAAGCAGGAAACTATGAGCAAAATGTACAAAACTGCACTAGAAAACCAAAACACAAATTCTAATGAACCCTACACAGAGAGCTTCCAGCTGGCCAGACACAAAACCATACAGGTGGAAGTCTCTGCTTCAAGACTGATTATATAACATTTACTCTTCTGTAATTTCAAGTTTCTTAACCATACAAGGTGATAACTTTACATTGGGGTCGGATAAGGGAGGGAAATCATCTTCATCTTTCAGCTTGTAGGATCGTTCTGCAGTCCTAGATTTTCAAACCAATAGAAAACCAAGTAAGGCCCCACATAATAGCATTGACAAAAAAATATTACAATGCTTCATACCTGGGTTGATCCCTGGCCAAAACTGGTTTTGGCTGTTGCACTGTTGGGTTGATTAGAGAAGCAGTTTGAGCTGTTGAAGAACCTCTGTTAGGCAGTTTACTAGTTTCTACAGAGGAAGATGCAAACGATTGATGCCCAATTAATCCCAATTCTACTGCTCTCTCTGACAGATGCAATGAACCATTTGCATATGGTTTGGTCTCATGCAAGGCAGGGTAACGAACATCTGAAGTTCCAGACTTTCCACCACCTTGATTATGCAATTGTGACTGTGAAAGCTCACGGCTATTTCTTTCCTGTAAATTCGTCTCCTTGGCTGCTGCATTGCGAGCATTGTTACGAGGAGACCTTGGCGCCGAATTCCTTCCTCTCGGAGTTGATGGCCTATCCTTGTAGTGATTCTGCAAAAATTTCAATTATCAGGACAATTTTAAGTTAGCCATGCCAACTGAACAACTGAATAAGAGAGTAGAAAAGGGTGGGTCCATTTGTTGTTTCAAGTTTTACAACAAATTTAAATGTCTTTATATACAAAGTCTATGGGTAAGTTTACCATATTGGGAAAGTATGTCCCTGTTCCCCTTGGCTTTGGCACCTCTTCTATGCCAAATGCTGCACCATGTAGCACTGGAGAATTCATTTGATAGAATATCGGCCTTGGCATTACACCATTGACATTCACCTCAGGGATCAGATTCTGTCTAAACTGCACAGAACGTCTTATTACATCCCATGGATTCTTGCTCTGGTACTGTGAACGCAAAGCAGGTGGCATCAAAGGAAGCTGCGCGTTACAGCCATACTCGTACAACCACTGACCACCACGCAAATTATTTAGGTGACTCTCACAGTCCCCAGAGAGATCTGCCAAGTAATATAGGGATTTGGAGCTTCCAGAAGTTCCAGATGCCCAAATGTTGGACTCATCAGGCTGAAGATCTTCGAAGGAACAAGGAGCCAGATTGGGGAACAAAGGACTATGGACGGACCCAACAGGTGACCCAGCTTCACAACTATTGTTTAAGTGGTTTTGATCCGGATCATTGCATATTGCAGGGTTTCTCCCCTCACTAGGACCCGACCCAATCCCAGAAGACACTATCTTTGTTACAATACCAGATCTGTCCGATTCTTTCTGTTCTGAATTTTCATTTTTCTCATCCTCCGTGCCTTTGAATGAAGAAGAGAAATAGAGATGAGGTGCATGGAACACTCTACCCTTAGGGGATATAATCTCTGCAGCAGCTGGAGCAGAAGACTTAAGAGCATCGTTTGAAATTAGAGGACCTTGAGTCCTTGAAGTTGCAAGGTCTTTTGCATCATCCGAGAAGCGCTTTTCTGAAACAGCAAGTCCTTTTGCAGAATTTTGTGCACCAGCAGCAATTTTACTTGAACTCAACTCCCTCCCTGACAACTTAACATTAGCGTCAACATTTGAAAGCTTTTCGTCTTCTAATATAGCTTCTCCAGCTTTCCGACTTGAATAATTAGACTCTGATAATCTATGGTCTTCTAGACACGGTACCCTACCTGAAGATGGCATTATGGGATAAAACCTATATTGTCCATCCAACACAATATGATCTTGAACATCTGGCCTTTGTCCACATCCATGCCTATCCAAAGTATTTGAAAAAAAATTACAGATTTCATCAGCGATGATTTGGTCTGGCTGACAAAGGATGCAACCAAGCTTTCGAGCTCCATAAGTGAACGCACTCCTTATGCGGTAGAAATTTCCTGAAAAATGAGATAGATTTTCTCAAGAATTAGACTTAGCTTCTGTTCAGTACCTTGATGCCATAAATGCCAACTTCATGGGTATAAACTGGAAAATTTCTCATAATATACAAAGATAAGAAGTAGATGCTATTGGGCTCCAAAATCTGTCATTGAATGGTCCAACCTTTACTCACGCTTCGGCCAAGGTTGTTATACTCTCTCAGTGGATCAATAATGTTAAGATGCTTCGGATAGAATGTTCGTGAACTTGTTTCAAGTCCCTTCACGGGAAGGGAGAACATCTCAACACAGTCCTTGAGAAAGTCATTACTGAGCAAAAGATCATCACTATTGACAGGTTTCTCGACTGCAAATCGACAAAATTTTATAAGAATCTCAATAATGTAGCATGTCAAGATGTCCAGTGAGATCAAAAGGAAGAGTAAACATATTACCCACAACTTCTGGGAGTGAGGATATCTGCACTGGTCCATTTAAACTTATGCAGTAGTTGTCCCAATCAAACTTGCTAAAATAGTCCAGAAATTTATATAGAACCTATAAAGAATAGCATAGCAAATGAATAGAGCCTACGAAGGCAAAACCACAGTATGTCAATGCAAATTCTTGCAGGACTCACAGCTAGAGGACCATTTAGCGTAGAGTGAAAGAGATGGAAAATGTAAAGAACCAATGTCTCCAATGCATAAGTAGATATCAGGCCATGATGAGCACCAAGAATACGACTTTCATAATAGCACCAGTCCTTAATCAGTATAATGCTGCGTTTGAAAAGATGATCTTTACCTATTAAACGATCAACCTGTACATGATCAGAAATAATCAGTACAAGGAACATATATTTTAAGCACAAAACAATCCTCCGTTTGCAGAACAGAGATATGTAGAATGCTCCATTTTGATTACAATTTTAACATTTACAGACCCCCAAACTTACCCACACCCAAATGAAACGAATTCATACGTGTATGTGGATATATCTGTTTGCATATGCATATGCATGTGCACTTGGAGAGCAGAAGGCAAAGAAGAAAGGATTTGTATGAAATGTAGAAAGGGATGATGGGAGGATAAGACGAAAAAGTAACTAGAATTAGAAGAAAAGAGCATGTTAACATCCATTCTCTTATCAAATGTAACAACATTTAGGCTCCTTCTAAAGAAAGAAAGGAAACGGAAACAATACCAACGTAAAGGACAATGAGAAAACATTTTAATCAGAGAGAGGCAAAAACTGGAATATATTATCTCAAGCAATTACAACTCTCAACTTTTTATAGCATAGCGGGGCATGTATGACTAAAATGTTTAAAGAATAAGCCAAGAGGTGCATTGAATTGGTGGAGCTTATGACAGAAATAATTATGAATAATAAGGCATAGATTGTAATCCCGACAACTCATCAATAACTGAAATCCTAAGCATATAGATTTCTAAAGAACAGTCACCTGTTCAAGAAAGCATAAAGTAGAAAGTCCTCCTAACCGATTGAACGAGATATCTACTACAATGTTCTGTACCAGGCATTTTACAAGCTTAACCTGCATCAACAAAAAGAAGTTTAAATGTTTACATGCCAATTTTGTTAGAAAAAGCATTTCATTTCATTGCAACTGAAACATAGAGAACCTTAAATGCATTTTGAATGTTGTACACAAATGAAGGACATTTATAACAGACCACTAAAATATAGTTTCCGAAGAGTTCCTTTGCAACATGATAGGGTACAATCAAATCAAACACCTCAACAAAATGAAAGAAATAGCATGTCCAAAAAGAACAAAGCTGCAAAAGATAGTTGCACATAATAGCTTTCCATCAACAAAAAAACAAGAGCTGAAAAAGAAATGGCCTGCCCCATTAACAACAAAAAGATTTAGAGTCATGTTAGCAAATAGATGCATCTTTAATTGAGTAACATTAGACACACAGATGCACATACAGTTTCAGAAATATTTTTACTCTAGCATGGACAAGATGAAAACCTCTGCCCTGATTAATTGTACGTCCTTCACTACGAACTCAGAAGACCTGTTCTGATCTTCATATTCAAGAACAGAACAGACGTCATTAGCCAGTGCCTCCTCAAGATTGACACCACCAAATACCGTCAAATCAATATCTCCATCAGGAAGATATGTTTTTAGTGGAACAGACCCAAATGGAAATACCTGTAAATGTTACGAGTTAAAAGAGAACAAGATTGAAAATGTAGATTTCTGCTAGTCATGTTTCCCTTCCAAGTTCCATGATTTGTCCCAGTTCATATTGGGGAAAACAAGCACAAATCTAAATATTAATTCAGAGAAACCAAGTGTAACACAAGAAACAAATTTAGAGAAAAAGTAGAGTAAAAATGCAGACATATAGGTAGTTATATTACAAGCGCAGAAACACAACCAATGTAGAATAAAAAATCTATTTAAATTAAGTCCTTTTCCTTCAAAGATACAACTAAGCAATGTCACCCATGAAAAAAACACCCAAGTAGAGCATGGGTCAATTACGAGGCTTAATTAAATCATTTTACTCCTGACGGTTATATTAGTTGTTATATTATTTCACTCTATGGGGGCTGAAACATCATTGCTATTACAAGAATAGTAAATGAGGTTTCTTAGACCGTCAATCATATGGCGACCATTTATTAATTAAAAAGAAAGCTCATTGATCACCAAACACTTGGCAGAGTTGAGCACATCATTTACATGCGTTGAAAACTTACAACCTACGTCTATGTGGCAACCTCTGCTACTCGAAAGGAAGTTTTATAAACAGAATTTGCGTGGCAAGCATCTGCAGTCAGAAAGAAAGGTCATTAAAGAACCAGTCACATAGCTATCATCTGCTCATTGACAGGAGCTTCAATCTTCCTTCAATCAGACGGCAATTAGCAGCCCTTTAAACAAGAGTTCAACGAAACAACAATCCTGAGACAATATCTGCATATCAGCAGTAGGTTCTTCAAATCATCAACAACATGGCAATTCCCCACGCATTAAAAACGGCTCAAAAGGACATTCTGTTAAGAATCATTTAGAAGGCAGTCACATCTCAATAAAAGATCTTATTGACTGCCTGCACATTCCATTAACAGATCTTATCGACTGTCAGTCACGTGGTGATCATCAGTTCATAAAAAAGAAGTTATATGAACCACCAATCAGAGGACAGGCATCCCCTCACAGAAAGGAGTTTATATCAACCAACAATTATGTAGCAATGACTACTTCGTTAAAAACAGTCGCTATCAGCGAATGAGCCCAGGCAACCATTAGCTCCAACAAAAGGTAGTAACTGGATGATCGGTAGTATTTCAATCATATGTTCATTGGAAACAACTTATATTGAGTGCGATCAGCTTCCCACCAAATGAAAGTTATGTAGAATCAACACTCACGTTTTAATTGTCCAATCCTTCGAATCCGATCCAACAGTGTGATAATTATGTGGCAATCATCCCTTTGAAAGAATGAAATGTCATTAAATGACATTGAAACTCCAAGCATAGCGTGGGATAAACATCACAGAAAAGGACATTAATTTTCATAAATTCAGCTAATAATGATACATCTCTAAAAAAGCTAAGGTCATCTAATGGAAGCCAACAAAAAGATACAGTATAATGGTCAAATGAGAATAGCAGACAACTTTTCTGGTCTACCAAACTCCTAAGACAGAACCATTACTGCAAATACCCATGGCCTTAGACATATTACGAATCAAACTTCCTAGATGACGCGATAGCACACGTTGCGACAACACATAAAATCACATCGTATCCATAAAACTCAGCAGAGTATGCATATCCCAGATAAGCACGTAAACAGAACCAATTTCAGATGAACAGATTCACTTCCAAAAGCAAGTAACACTAACGCTGATGCTAAAAAATTAAAAAAGACACAAATTACTTATAACTACAACTGAATCAGCACAGTCGGTTACGTCCCAGTGCCAAAATGAGATACAGATAAAAGAATGTGTGAAGAGGAGATGCATGCAATCACCTCGCAACCAATAGAATTCTTAATTAGCCTTTTAACGTAATCGATAACCGCTTTTCTCCTCTCCTCTGAGACGATAGTCGGCAGAACCTTTGCAATGATTTCTTCCGTCACAGCCTCGGCTTTCTGCCAGTACTCCGTTTGATTCGAAGAAAGTAACGATGATGAGGACGACGATGACGGCTTCTCCTCCGCGAAGGCGACGTTTGGTTCAGGCGACCAAGCTCGGAGATCGCCCATTTAGAGGCTTTTCGCCGAATAAACCCAGGCAAGAAAGAAAGGAAACAGAAAAGGAACTAACAAACAAAACTAAACACCTGAACGACGATGATAACTCCGGTACCGGTCAGAGGCAAACTCGGAGGACGAAAGCATAAAGCCAAAGCCTCCGATTCAAAGATAAACAGAATCTGAATCGATCGGAGAGTTAGAGAAAGAAATAAATAATGTTTTGGGGAGCTACGGAGGGGGGGTTTTGGTAAGTAGGAAGAGGACTACAAAACGACAGAGCAATCAGAAGGAAACGACAGGTGGAAACTGTGGGCATTCAATTTCAAAAGGCACGAAGCAGCCAAAAGTTTTCTTTGATAATTTTAAAAAAACGGCAAAAGAAATTTTCTTGTAAAATATAATTAATTTCTAAATTTTAAAATTTTAAAATTATACATATTAATTTGGATTTTTAAAATTAAATAATTTTAAAGATTAACATTAAATATAATTAAAATTTGTGGAATTTTTATATTTAGGTAAAAAGCAAATAATTCTCTCTAATTCAAAAATTTTAGAAATTTTTTAGTCTTTAAACTAAAATTTAAAAAACATTCACATTTTTTAATTTTTAAAAAATATACATCTCTTATATTTCAATTATAAAATAAAAAATACACAACATAAATATTATATATAAATCAATCAAATGCTTTTCACACTAATATCCAATTTAGCTCTTCAACTCAAACTAAACTAAACTAAATAAACAAGATTTAAACTAATAATTTATTACTAGAGATGTCAAAAAAGACTCGGTCAATTTAGTTAGGCCCAATTTTTGCCCAATTTGATCAGGTCACGAGTGGGCTACATCGTTTTAGAAGTTTTTTTTAATAACGGGTTGGGTCACGGGTCAACCAATCCTGGTCGCTACACCAAGAGCCACCATGGCTCAGGATCAAGCCGAGCCGAGCCAGGGGCAGTCCAAACCCGGCCCATTCCATTAACATCTCTATTTATTACAGTTATTTTAAATTATCAATTTAAATTCAATTTAATTATTCAAATTAACTTTAAGAATTGAGTTGATTTATTATAATAGTAATATTTAATCAACTCGTATATTATCTCGAAATTTAAGAAAAAGTATTTTAAAAACTATAAATTAAATAATTTTTTTAATTTAAAACTTTTTTAATTATAAATGAAGAGATATTTATTTTGCTCTTTTATCCTAAAATTAATAATATTATGAACAAAATAAAATTAATTTTCTTTTATAATTTTTAATGTTTTAAATATTCATTTTATGTGTTTCTATCAACTCCAATCCCAAGCATTAAAAAGAAAAGAAAAAGTACAAGTCATTGGGATTGAGTAATAATAAATAACAATAATAATAATAAAGTTATTGGGATTGAACAATAATTAATAATAGCAAGTCAAGAGGGAAGAGGAGTGAAAGCTCTTGAGTCTTGTGATATGCCCTTATCCCAAGAAACTAATAAAAATATTTTAAAAATCCATGTTGGATGCTAATTTATTATTAAATCTCACATTAATTACTCCATTAAAGTATCCAAAAAATGATTTTTATTTTTCATATAAAATACAAAATTTTAATTTTTTTTGAATATATATTAGATAAAATTATTAGATGTATATAATAATACATATTTTTATATACAACAATTATTATATATTTTGGTTTTTTACAATGGAATTTGAACTTTTCTATTTTGTTTAGTATTTAACTTTTAAAAAGGTCATATATTCTTCATTTCATTTTTGTTTTACTTATATCTTTGATATCATTTTCAATTATATTTCTAATAAGAAATAGTCTAATAAAATAATGTAATTTGGTTAAGCATTGCATGATACAAAACTTCAAGGGGAGCCTTTAAACGAATATTAAAGTTACTCATTTATAATCAAAATGTCACCACTTCAAATTATGAAAATAACTCTTTATAAAATGCAAGATGAAAGGTTGCGTATAATTGATGATCATTTCCCGATTCTCTTGCAAAACGGGGAACCTTGCATACTGAAGTTTGCCTTTTTTATTAAGTTTGTCTCTTATATAGATGATTTTATAACTTTGAAAACGACATTAATTTAGATCGTATAATATATGGTACAATCGTGATAGGTGTTATATAACGTATCATTTAAATTTTTTATCACTAAATGATACAAAAAGATATAAGTGAAATAAACATCAAATTTTAAAAAAGCAGAGTATGTGATAATTTTTAGAAATTAAAGATCAAGGTAGAAAAAGAGTGCAAACTATATATATATATATATATATTTAGAAACAGAGGAACTTACAGTTGTTATCTTTTAGATACGCACTAGGTAAACTCCTAGATTGATACAATAGCCTGCAAATCATGTCAATCGGATACTCCGTACTAAATAAGTCTTATACGGTAGATTCGATCAAGAGAGCATAGTTAGGAGGATTCAAATATAAGAACTTTTGGCCTCATGCCTTCACTTCACCAACTCGACCACCCCTAGGAGGCGAAGATAAGTACATGTATTTAATAAAAATTCTTAATTTGCCCATTTTTTGTTAAGCTTTTAACAAAAAAGACATTAAAAGGCACAAGTAAAATAAACATCAAATTTTAAGAGGAAGTAAGTATTTTCTTATTATAAGAATTAATAATTAAAATTTTATGATTTTAGCTAAACATAAAATTTTTGGGCCTGTTGACCCGATTGAGTTTTTGGGCCGTCCGTCACATTACCACTTATAGCTTGCGCTGAGTGGAGGCCCAAGAAGAGATAAAAGCTGGTTCGTTGGTCGGACTGAGACCTGAGAAAAAAAACGCGGGAGGGCTATGGGGGTAAGGAAAAAATAGAGGAGTTCGTAAGATTTCTGAAGTTCCAATGATTAATGTGCGTCTGGTAAAATTGTGTTTCATTGATGTGGCATTTTCTTTTAATACTGTTTTCTAAAGGAATAATGGAGATTAATGGGGATTGCTATTGATTTTATGCGATGCAGATGTGCTCCGGGACTGACCTGTTTGGTGTCACTGCCAAAGTTGTTGATAATGCTTCACTATTCTATGTAATGCAACTTCTCTACTTCATTGTTTTCTGCTTAAGAACTTGAAGACACATTATGTCCTTGATTTCTTCTGTTTTTTCAATGTATTTCAGATTCACTGTTGTATACTCATGTATCCCTAATCACATGAAAAGAGATATACACTTCGTGCTATTATAGTCTGTAAGATTCTGAATCCCTTTATTTGCAAATGTGATGCATTGTCTATGTTTTCCCGGAATAGATATCGAGATCCATCCCAATCTTCACCAACATTTCTGGGATCCTCAGCATTGGCCTAAACATGTTCTTGGGAGATACACCTGGTTAGTATCGCTTTGTGTAGAATCAATACTGTCTGCTTTATACTTCTGGTCTTTAGGATTTGCATATTGTGGTCTCAAGTTTTCAATATTGTGGTTTAATGATCTCTAATTTGTACAACTTGAAGGAACAGAATCATTATTTTTGTTGCCTGTATAGAAGATTAAATCTAAACTCTAAAACCTGAAATATAATTAATAGGTATAGAACCTTTATATCAGCTTCATTACCTTTTCCTTATTTGAAGACTGTAATTGCATGCTGTACAGACCTTACTTTGCCTTTTGTGCTGCTATCAAAAGCTTGCCGATGACGTTGGATTCTATCCAAAATTGGTGACAGGTATCTAAACCATGCCTCAATGGCTTATGTGTTTTGGTTTAGGAAGATTGCAGACAGAAATAACTTTGCTTGTCTTTTTATGTGCATATGACAGGGAAAAGCAATCAGATATTGATGTTAGTTCTGGATTTTACATGTTGTTTGGATCCACCAATCATCTTTTCTCGATTCAAGACAGGTCATGATTGTTATTGCAGTCCTTTGTACAAATAATAATTTTTGTAAATGGAAAACAAGGTTGTTGATGTTCTTTATGCTCTCAATATTCATCTTACAGTCTTCACGCATCAAAATAGCAAGGTATCATTCTTTGGAAAATAGACAAAATTATTTTGAAGTCTGAGCAAATTGGGTTCAAGTTCATTAGAGATTGGTTTTGCTTCTTTTCTCCAATACTAAATTTTGCTACTCTTTTCAGGTTTCTGAGGGAGACACAATTGTAGATAGCAGCATTGCTGCTGGAGAAAGTGGTAAAGTTTTGACCGAGGAACACGAGCTTCAGTACAAAGGTACTTGCACTTGTATGTAGTTTTGGTATAAGTAGAGTGAAATCGTAACACCTGGAATTTTTTCCTGCGAACAAACTAATGAATCCTCACAAATAATCTCGTAGAATGTTAAGTGTGATTACAGCTAGGAATATTGTGTATTTCTAAACGGACGATAAGCTATATTTGATATACACAGATGCATTCATCAACAATCACAAAAGTCAAGATCTACACTCTATAACAACAACACAAGAAGATTGACATACCTCTAATGCTTGGCATAGAGTCTTGGTTCATTCTTTCCATCTTGGACACGACAACCCATCAAAATCAACAACACCTTATGCAAGAGAGGAAGTTAATGATAGAAGATCCAATATTCTGTTTTCACACCCACACACAATATGCACACAATTTCAGCATATGTTATATCTTATAACATGTTCTACCTTAAGGGGTAGAAAAAGATAATTGTGTCATTTCAAGGATATTATGAACTATAGTTTAATGGGTTAGTATATAGTTATTAGGGTACTACCATATGCTTCAAATGCAAGTAGTAAATTATCAATCATCCCATTATGGTTATTAAACATACATTAGGCAATTCGATTTATAGTCATGCATATGAAATTAATGTTGCGATTATATTAGTTCACATATTTCTAACAATATTATCTTTAATAGGATATTCAGTATTCTAGTCTGCAGGGAGACCTTCGTTATAATCTTGGTTTGGGTAAAAACCTAAAACTATAGTATATCCGTTCATAATATTTTTTAGGCCTGAGTAAAGTTAGAAAAAAAGCTTTATTTTATCTTTTTTGTTCTTTATGAGTGTCAAGAATAACTTTTATAAAGAATAAAATAAAGTAAAATAGCGACAGATCAAGATTGAGGTCAGTGACCTTTCTGCCCTTTCCTAAGCCGGGCCCGCTTGTATTCCAAGCTTTAAGTATTCCCAGTTCAGCTAGGAATACAAAGTCCACTAAAACAACATCTCTTCACTTCTACTACGACTATAATTACAGCTCACAATGATTTACTTGAACTAATTGGAATTCTAGCTTAGCTCACAGCCTTAGCTAATGCAGAGAACCTTTTGAAAGAAACTCCCGAAACTCTCATAGAATTCTCAAGCTTTTTGTACTCTCTGAACACGTTCCTTAGACATTAAAGAAGCAATAGATTGTAGACAACTTTCATTAGAAAAATGGGGTTTGGAGGCTTGATCGTATCAAAGTTGAAGAGTATATTCTATTCAGGAAGAAGTACTTAAGGGGCAGGTACCCATGTTAGTAGGAGTAGGGAAAGAGCAAGCGCCACGCTTTGTTCCAATCTCCTGCATGTCTTCTCCAATCTTTATATATACATTTACTTTATCAGTACAAGGAATACCCGTCACCTGCTATAGAACCCATCAGGTTGCATTGTTCTCCTCGTCTCGTCGATGAGGTCCTCAAACGTTCCATGGACGACAACCATTGTAATGATTTGGATGAGCTTAAGCTTAGAATCGTAGAATTGCACCAATTGACTTATTTATTATAGGAAGTTACGTGAAAAAAAGAGGTGTGTGTGTTTTAGTTTCTTGCTTGCAAGTTTGTAATGTGCTTTGATTCTTTTTATTATAAGTACTTGTGTACTAATTGATTGCTCCGTAGCTGTCATAAAAGTTTTCCTTTAAGCCCGAACTTGTCCTATGAGTCAATTCTTTTGCATGGTAATCTCATTTAATTCCGTTAAAGTAAGATTCAGCTTTGTCTCATAATCGTCGACCAACTTACTCGTTCTCGAATGCCTCATAATTCTTGTAGTGTTTTACTCTCACACTCTTATAAGAAAACTACAAAAGAACTAAATATTCATGATAACAATAAGAATAAGAAAGAGATATGGCAAAATGTTAATGTTTATTATTTCCCTCAAAGTATACAAAGAATGATCTTTCAATCTTAGCAACGCTCAAATGAGCTATTTATAGGTACCTTTAGATGAATAAGTTAGAATCTTAGTAAAACTCTACTACTTAAGATCACAATTTTTTCTTTATCAGATTACATCACACTAACTAATAAAATGACACCTCTATCTAATTAGGACTCTATTTAATAGCATTAAGCTACATCACAATAACAAGATAAAAGATTACACATGATCTATCCTTATTTACGAAGATGTCCACTAGCCAAGTCAGCTTGTACAAGATCCAAAAGTCTCAAAACTCGCACCATACTTGGTTTATTTGCTAAGTTATCTTGGAACTCTCACATATTCTCATCATGCGTGTAATCTAGCTAACTTTTCATTCGATGTCTATCTCAAGCCTTCTTTTGATCTCATATCTGAATTTTGCATATCGTTGAAGATTTTCGCCAATGTCCACTAATGAATGCCAATACTTGACATTGCTCTTTTTCCTCCTTACCTCTTCACATGTCTTTGCCTTGGTCTATTGTTCTGTGTGTCGAACAGTGGTCAAGGCTCGTCAATGCCTATACGATTTTGCTGTCTCAAGCTTAGGGGTCTAACAATAGCCATGTATAAACATGGAGGTGAGTGACTCATAATTATGGCTTCATGTTCTTAACTTTTTTTCAAGTTTTTTTAATTGTGGATTAATCGTAGAATTTAATTATGTAATAATATTTAATTTAATTGCATTACAAGTTAAGCATGTCTTCACTTTTAATTTATCATCCTTAAATCATCATAGTGAGAACCAACTTTCAACTCTAACTTGAAGTCATAGACCGAATGCGGTATTCTTAATTTTTTTAATAGGAAAAAGATACAAAATTTCTTTGTGATTTAATTAACTAAAAATTATTAATTTTTAAAATTCTTTAAAGAATTCATTAATTTTAAAATTCTTGAAATTTACTCGTGAATTTTTGACATTACAGTCTAAATTAGGTTTAAGAGTAGATTTAAGAGTTGAGTTTTCGTATTTAATTTTCATGTCACCCATATTTTGTCATTTTTTGAAATAAAAATTTAAGACAATTTTTTTTAAAAGTATGAAAATTTTAAATATTTAAAAATACTTAATTCTTTTAAAAATATTTAAACTACTCAAGATACTCTATATCTTTTTATCTTTGTTTAATTATACAAAACAAGACATAATTGAAATTAACATAGGAAAGCCATGTATTGTATTGAATATAGAATAGAAGAGAGTAACTGTTCTTGCCACCCAAACCATGGCAGTGACAGGTGTTGCCGTGAGGATTCAGGGCAAGACCAACCACTTGGAAAACAAAAAAGATGGGTAGGTAACAGAAGCCATACAGTGTATACTGCTAGATACCTAGAAGTGATAACCCACCAATAATCACAGGTTTTAGAGGTGGGGGACAAGACAAGAAGGAGAATCCTAACTTAACTAAGCATCAAAGTGGCAACCCAATGAGGGAATGTTGAGTTGGTCCCCACTAGAGATGGATTCATTCATTACTTAATAATACTCGAGACTTTTGATATGGTTTTGGTAGTGATTGGAAGCGAGGAACCAACCATGCAAGTTGATGAACTAAAAACCATAATCTTTTGCTTTGACAGAAGAAGATCTGCACATGGTGAATCATGGGTTGGTCGAAATCCTCATCTTTTTTATACAAATTAAGAGGGAAGGTTTTGCTCAAGCTGCAATGCCAATGCACGCATGCAGAACTTGAAAAGTAAGTTTGCTAATTCTCCTTTTCTTAATCCAACATAAACTGAAGGAATCAGTACTTTACCTAGAAAAGGACAGAATCAGCGTGAACATTTAGCTTGATTACCAAAAAAATGTTAAGTTAATTGTATTGAACATTTTTATAGTTTGAACTTTTTTATACTCTGGTCCCTAATAGTATAAAAAATTAACTTGAGCCCGGTAGGGTAGGCGGTGGTTATAGTTGTTTCTGTTAAACTTTTGACGAATTCTAGTTACCCACTTGTCCTACGTTGTATCTTGTTCTTTTGCTTTGTCCCATCCTTTGTATCTTATTTGCTTAAATTATATCATATTCCTTACCAAACTTAAATATTGGATGAACAATGCTATAAAATGACAAAAGATAGAGTAAAAGTCGCAAATATAGTTTAAAATTGTCAAAAAAGATCTTTTTAGTTTTTAATTTTTCATGTTGTATCTTGTTCTTTTGCTTTGTCCTATCCTTTGTATCTTATTCGCTTAAATTATATCATATTCCTTACCAAACTTAAAAATTGGATGCACAATGCTATAAAATGACAAAAGATAGAGTAAAAGTAGCAAATATAGTTTAAAATTGTCAAAAAAGATCTTTTTAGTTTTTAATTTTTCTGCAAAATTCTTTTTTTAGACTTTTATTAAAAAATAATGATAAAATACATGCAATGTAAGTATCAAACATAGTAATTAAATATTATTTACATGACGATTAACTATCCTCTTAACTTTGAATTGAACTAATTAAATATAACTCAAATTAATAATTTAAGTTAAATTTCGGGTCAAGTTTAAGAGATGAATTGGATTATTATATTAGTGATATCTGATTAGTTTACATCTGATGTTCATACTACATGCGTTTCGTTCTTCTTTTTTAATCTGAGTTTAAGAAAATGAATTTTTCTAAAAGTCTAAAATTATTATTTTTTTAGAAATTTAAAAATAAAGAGATTTTTTTAAATTTCTTAAACTATATGAGATGTTTGTGTCTTTTACCCTAAAAGGTATTCTAAATTTGGATTTAAAATTTTCAAGAACTATCCATTATTCATACATCATTTGTAAGGTTGAATTTACAGTTAATAATATTTTCTTCTCTTCTAATATGAAATCAAATTTACTAACATCATTTTAGTATAAGTTTATATTTTAATATCATTTATAATGTTATAAATTTAAATTAACGCGATATTTGGTAAAGTAAATTTATAGATATTACTTCTCATTGATAGACATATGATGTTTCTATACTAGTTAAGAATAAAGTTGCAAACTATTCTTATCAGATCTCCCGGTCTAACGTAATTCGTACTGTTGTTGTTGATAGAAATACAATCTTTTAAGTTATATGCATTATTAGTCAATCTATTTACTTAACAACTAAAATATTACACTTTAAACTCAACAGGTTTGTCTTTTCATTATTATAATTATTATTATCTATTATTATGCTTTTGCTAACTCATATAATTGAAGTGTTATTAAGAATTGAAAAAGATACGATACTATATAATCTTCATATCATTGATCAAGGACTTGGTCACGAAAAGGTCGATCACATGACTTGAACTTTGACATAAATGCGGGGAAAAGCTAAAAGGAGTGGTGATTAAGTTATAATAAGAGTATTATAAAACTATAAAGCACACTGCACCCTCCTATAAAGCACACTCCACCCTCCACCATTAAAGAATGATTCAGAAATCGAAGAAGTAGAGGAAGAAACATGCAAATCAAAGGAAGAAAGAAAAAAAAATGTTCTTCTTTTTCCATTTACGGTGACTGAGGAAGAAAGTCCTTACTTAACTTAGCACAGGTCAGGCCTACAATACAAGTGGATTCCATGTCTAGATCCTTAGGTACTCAGAGCCATCTCGCTGGAAAGTGGTGGTGATACACTCGAACAACTCATAGCGCAAGTGATGGGAAATGAAAGTCCTCTATTTTAATATGTTGTAAGTTAGTTTCGTTAAAATGCGAAGTTTAAGAAGATTTATGTATACGAATTTGCAATATCAACACAAACTCTTATATGTATTCATGACCTTGTATAACATAAAGTTGAAGTGTTAAGCATAAATAGTGTTTACAGCAACATGGTGCTTTAGATTAACAAGCGTCAAAAGCATTTGATTATGTAAATATATTTTGGAAGAATCGTTAATCCCTAATTAGTTCTTGAACTGATGTTAAGTGGACTATAATAAAATGATTATATATGTTAATGTAACATATATAGATATATGTTCTTGTCTTAGCTTAAGCAAGCTATTTAATATAGTAGAGTTAGCATGTCTTCTTATGATATATATATATATATATATATATATATATATATATATACACACACACACACACACTCTACTATATTAAACAGATATATATTTTATAAATTTATAAAAAAATTAACATCTCTTTTTCTTTTCAATATATATATATATATAAACATGTGATTCTTTTAAATCTAAATTTAAATTATTGTTAGAATTAGTGTAAATGTGGGGTGATATAAACAAACAACAACAACAATATTCATTAAGAGAAGAGAATATTCAGTAAGAGTCCTGCTGAAATGCAAGATCTGGGAAGGCTCAATGTAACACACCGCTACCATAAGACATACGCCTGAAATTTTTGAGAATATCCGAGCACATACCTTACAGAAATAGCATGTTAGAGCAATCACATTCACTTAATATAGCATCACACACATAAGAAGCAATCATAAAAACAACTTATCTCATTTCTTTAACAAAACATGTTTTACACTGTTATTTCAATACAACTCATCATATATTTACAATACAAAAATCATTTGTAATCACACTGATTTAAACAAAAGATTCTACATGAAATGAAAACTATACAAAGTACTCTATCTAAAATCCTTATATGACAGCTGACCAGATCTTTGAGCTATATCTTGATCCAAAATGGATGGACAATACTAAACTTCAGCTAGCTTGCTCTACTAGCAAGGTCTCTTCTCAGTACCTGAAAATTAATGTTGCAATTTTGATGAGTTTTATGGACTTAGTGAGTGAATCATTATCGATATGCTCACTCAAAACAGAAAATGAATAACATTTAGCTCAATTAAAGTAACATTTCATTTAGAGCTATAACTCATACTTTACAATTTGCATCATAATACAAGAAGCATTTAAAAATACAATCACTTTTTAAGTCATTACAGAAGTATATTCTGAATGCAGGAATATCATGTAATCATTTCAGAACATAACACTCATTTATCACAATTCTTAGTATCACTATCAAAATCATAAGCATTTCTTAATATCAAAAAAATATAGTTCAACATTCATTTGCAATCAATATCATGAACACATTTAAAGATACAAATGCAAATGCAAATGAGACTTATTCCATTTTAACTTTGTTGTGAATGAGTGCCTATTTCACTGTCCCATATCAGTTGTGGATACCGGGCTCTTTTCAGTACTGTCCCGTATTAGTTGTGGATACTGCTCATTAATCGTTAAAGTTCTTTTCACGTTGACTACTCCGGTCACAAATCCTTTATATGAACATGCATTATGTAATGGAATATAATAGTTCACATTATATATCATCAATCACTTCTAGTTAATCAATTTTCACAGTTCATCGGATATAAGTCGGCATTCAATAAATAGTTGAGCATTCAATTTCCTTGTTCACATTCAAATCATAAATACTCCCAATACAGTCCCGAATATCGAACTCCTCAGCCAATCAATTGTCCGGAATCAGTAATATCACAATTATATCAATATCAATTCATTATAAAGGAATTAAGTTTAATCAACACAATTTGAACAGAATACATTACCAATTGAAATATCACATCTAGGTTACCCACTATACATACAATTCCAACAGAAGCATAAATATTTAAGTTTACACAAATAGGTTAACCTACAATACACTCTAGTTAGTTATTGCCTCAACTTGCCGGTAATGTCTAGATGGTATCGATCGATGTGTGCCTCTAAATCAAACAATACACACATGTACACACTAATAATTGACCAATCAAATGAATGCTCAAAGTTATACATGTATATGTATCATGTTTAATGCATGCTCAATTGATTATTCCGAGTATGAAATCTTTTTCACAAATCATACTTATACATTCATCATGGTTTGTCTATCATTTAGCTTGAAATTAGGTTTATGTCTTAATACACTTGATCACTTTCAGTTATCACTCACACATTTATCACTCTTTTTCCTAGGATTGTACATTCATACAATTTCCTAGTTCTTATTCAATCATTCCCAATTCATCACTTGCATACTTTGAATCACATTACATTCATGAGAACATCTTTATATCATTATCAACTCATATTTTACACTTATCCTTGAACATTTTTCATGATTAAAAGCCACTTATAAAACACACACAATTGTTATTTTAAATCTGAAATTTCAGTAAGCTAAGTCTATACATTTACCAAACTTTTTCTAGCAATATAGATTCATACATTTACTCAATTCTCATTCATAATTACCCCATGTTCTTCAATGCTCATTCATCCATACCTTATACACATTTCTCATGTTCTTAAGAGCATGTTTGCATTAAAATAACTCATTTATTCCTTAAACAAATCAAAATTTTCATATTTGAACTCAACCTCATCAAAATAGGCCATTCTTTAGGTTATGACTTCAATTAACTACATAAACTTATCAAGATATCTTCTAGCCAAAATGTTAACAAAGGCATTAATAAGACATCAATCATCATTTTTCATGTTTTATGCTTTGATTAATTTGAGCTCTAGCTTCCTCAAAAATTAGGAAATAATACAAGGTTTCTACACAAGGTCTATCACAAGCAGTATTAGGAAAACAAGCATAACTCAAGGTCTAGTTACTATTTTATCAAGCCACTTTCACAGAGGTCAAGCTAAGATCTATATCTACAACTTTCATTTTTGAGTTTCTTCAAATTCGTACTTTAAAGATATGTAAAATAGATCGAAAGAGGAAGATGAAATTTCAACCTGAATTTCAACCTACAGCTCTAATTTTCCAGATTCAAGAACACTTTAATAACACTTATCTTTACCATAAATTCTTCATTAGTTATACCTCAAATCTCAACTTAAATCATCCATAAAAAACAGAGATATTCAAATCATGATAAGGAAATGGTTGCGGTGGTTCATTGCTAAAGGATATGGCGTGTCTACTTATTGGCTCATAAGTTCATAGGGCAAATAGATAATATAAAAACTACCTTCTTTGAGGGGCAGAAGAAGTTGTCAGCCAAGCAAGCTAGATGGCAAGAGTTCTTGGTTGAATATGATTTCATATGGGAACACAAATTTGGACGGTGTAAGAAGTGATAGATGCACTTAGTCGAAAGGAAATTGTGGCTGCATTTTATAAATTATCCAGAGTTGAGGCAATTTTTGTGGACATAATTCGAAAAATTGGGAAGCTAAATGTTACTTATTATTGATTAGTGTAAAAATTTCACAATGGGGTTACCAAATGATAGTGGCTTGAAGATCAGTTCCTTATGGCTAAGGAAGTTAGATTGTATGTACTCTATTTTGGTGGATTACGAAGAGAGTTAAAGAAGGAATCATATGATTCTCCTTGGGCAAGACATCTTAGTAGAGAACGGATGATGACACTCTTGTCCAAATCATATATTTGGACATAAATGGAGCAATAAGTTGAAACCTATTGCAAAACATGTTTGGTATGCCAATACGATAAAGTGGGGAGGTAGAAGGAAGTGGGATTGCTCCAACCCCTCCCTATTCTAAAAAGACAATAGATGTCAGTTTTTATGGATTTTGTTTTGGGATTTTCACAGATAGATGGAAAAGCCTCGATGTTGGTCGTAATAGACCATTTTCTTAAGAATGTTGTATTCTTATTTGCACTAGCCTCTTATTTACTAGCCTGTTATACAACAAAAAGAGCAGTAGATTTATTATATTAAAATCTTATCAAACACTTCGGTGTTCCAAAAAATTTGGTGAGTGAAAGGGATCGACGGTAGTTTTTTGACAACATTGTTTGATATGATGGGGGCTAAACTCAAGTTCTTCACTGGTAATCATCCCCAAACATATGGGCAAACCAAAAAGATTAATTCATTGTTGGAAGACTACATAAGAAACTATGTAAGTATAAGTCGGAAAAATTGGCTAAGCCTATCAGATAGTAAACAGTTTGCTTATAATCTTCATCAGATTTTGCAACTAGAAAACTCCCATTGAGTTGGTTTTAAGGAAATAGCCCCTGACTCCCTTGGAGATAGCCAAACAATAGTTTGGAGGTAAATGTCCTACTACTTACAATTTCATGAAAAATAGCCAAGAACTTTTGGTTGAGGTAAAAGACAACCTCTGAAAAGCTGTGAGTCGGTTAGAGAAGCATGCAAATCATTATAGACATCCCTTAGAATTTATTGTGGGTGATAAGGTGTTGCTAAAACTTACACCTTAAATATAGAAGAAGATAAGTGGGAAGATGGCTAAAAAAGGCTTGATTCCAAAATATAATGGCCTATTCAAGGTTATTAAGAAAGTTGATAATGTGGCTTATTGACTTAACTAACCCGAAAGGTTGAAATTTCACTCTACATTTCATGTAAGTTATTTGAGCAGGTTTTATCATAATGATGAGGAACCAAAAAGAAGCAAACAAAGGCGTGCACCACCAATTGTGGAAGTCCAATATGATGATGAAATTGGCAAGATTCTTGATCTTAAGCTATTGGGACAACATAAGAAGAATAGATAAACTAAATTTCTTATAAAATGGGATGGGAAAGATGTAACAAATGTAACTTGGGAGAATGACCCTTCACTATGGCAATTTAAGGACAAGAACAAGAAATGCTTAGAAGACATTCTGAAGAGGAAATCAAATTCGATTAGTGTGGGGAGGTTTATGGTTGATATTATTTTATATCAATATTAAAAATACACCATAAGTGCATGACATAGCTAGAGCTAGCACAAGCAAGTACAGGTCAATCATATGAATACTATAAGTACGAGTAGTTACCGTTTTTCTATTATATAACCTATAAAACAGATTGTGGATTTTAATTAAAAATTAAACTAAGCAAATAAACTAAGATTGAAAACAATACTAAACTCGGAACAAGGAAAATACTAAGAAGATGTCAATACCAAGTAATAGTGCCTAGGTAATGAATCCCCCTAAAAACCTTAATTATTAACCATTCATCATGCAATTAAATTATTGATTATTGGATAGTAAAAATTCCTATCTTACGTTATTATCTTTCTTAAGACTAGTAATAATTAATCCATCAGTTATTAAAAGAAATCATTCTAGTTAAAACCTATAGGATTGCTTTATCGATTTGTGAATTATGTTATTAGGTTTGACCCTAATTCAAAGAATTTATGTCGACGTATCTTTAGGTTTGCATACAACTCCTTCTAATTATGGTAGACTATTTATAAAAGAGGATTTCCCAATCTCAATCATATGAAATCAAATCATGCACTAATATTCTGAATATATTAGAACATGAATAAAATGCATAATTGAATTGCAATAAATCAATCCATATAATTACATTGAATAAAAGATAAAAACATCCCGACTTAGGATTCATCACTCTTAGACACCAAATAGTTTAGTTCCTACTCATATAAAACAAAACCAAAGATAAATATGTAAAAAAATAGAAAAAAGAAATCATAATTCTAAATCTCCCTTTCTCTTCTATTGAATTTTCTTGTAAGTTTGGATTGGATGATGTTATCTTAATAGATCTTTTAATGATATCTTTATGCTTTATTAAGCTCTTGATCAAAATTGTGACCTCTCTAAGTGTCTTATGTCTCAAAATTACTTAAAAACTTGATTCTCGTCTGTTTGCCTCCAATCATGTCCTTTTATAGTAAAAACTATGATTTCTGGGTTAGATACGGTCAATATACACAAGCGCATGAGTTACTGTGTATCTCCAGAAACACTTGAATTTGTAATTTCAATTAGTACAAAGACTTACACATTTAATAGATACAGTCATGTATATCAACATAAATAGGCATGTAACTCCATACAACCAGAACTAAAATTCTTCAATCTCCACTTGTTTACAGAGACTTACATACTTACTGTACATGGTCATGTAGGTCCTTTGTTGCTTCAAATCTTCATTCCATGCTATAATTTTTATCCTAACTTTTCTCTTTTTGGTCATGAAGACAATTATTACCTATAAATGCACTTGAAGCGAATTAAGTACCAAAATTATGACAAAACTATTAAGTATCAAGTAAAAATCATTAAATATGGTTGTATAATTATAGTCAAATAAACATTTATCAAACATCCCCACACTTAAGCTTTTGCTTGTCCTTAAGTAAATCTTAATCTAAATCATTATTCTTACAAACATCTATCCCTTATTAACTTTAACCTGTCTACCCATACTCTAAATCATAGTATCATATCAATCAAATTAACGTACAATTAGAATCAAGTTATATTAAAACTAACCTGTATAAGGCAATATTAATAATAATCACGTCAATAATCTTTTTGAAATCAAAAACAAAAATATTTACACCCTCACCAAGATTTCACTCAATGAACTCAAGTGTTTAGGGTGAAATGTATAAGAATTCTTGAATCAATACAAAGCATAATTCTTAACCTTAAGCTTGCACTATTATCATATCTCCCCCACTTATAGAAACAAAAATCAAAAGGTCTTTATAAAGGTTTAATGGGGCTTATGTAAGATATGATTGGGACAATCAAAGGTTGCTAAAATTGAAAGAAATTTATAGTAGACAAGATTAGAAGAAACTTAGTCTTTCATAAAATAGGTCTTTCATAACATGAATCCATTGATAACATAATTCAAACACTTCTTGTCTGTTTTTTCAATTATTACAATGTACTTTTTTTAGGTACCATAATTAAATGAAGTATTATACCTTTTCAAAATTCAAATTTTAAGCAATCAAGTAGTTGTAACTACTTTCAAGGTTTAAATTGATAACAAGACTTCAAGAAAAATAAGGTAATAATGGTGTTATAATCAATGAGAAAGGCTAAGGCTTAAAATTGGTTACTCTTCAAGGATAAAATATGGAGGATAATTATCAAAAAATAGGCTAAACAAATGTTGAATCTAATTACCTTTATCATATCAATGCTTCTAATTTAACATATGTGGTCTCAATATGCTATAATAAAAGCAAGTTCTAGAATCATCCAAGTATGCATGATAACACACATGAAAATAAAAGAGCTTAAAATTTTATATATTTTTCTCTTAGGCTCATAAGCTCACAAAAAAGATGGTCTTATGCCTATAAATAATATGCAATTTTCATTTAAATTAACTACCTCAATGACTAATGATAATACGACTTGTGAAAGTAAGTTTATTCTAACTTTCATCCTTTTACATACTAATTCAAATCAATAATCAATAATGAAATAAAGTATTTATGGATAGATTTTAACTAATTCAAAATATCAGGTAATAAGATTCAATAACAATAATTATAATAAGCTTAAGATATTACAATCCCCTTCCATACACTCAAAATTGTACATTGTCTTCAATGTATACAATGTAAGCATATTAAAATAAAAAGTGAGAAAATGGAGAAATTTGATACTTCCTTGAGTAATAAGAATTTTATATTCTAATTTCAATGAGGTATCCATCTAATACTAGATACAAATATTCTTGTAAAATATATATGAAAGGAATAAAAAGATAAAAGGAAATACAAATAACAATAATAACAAAGAAAGATGAAATAGCATTACACTAATATTTAGGTAAAATCAATAGCAAAAAAAAAAAAACACAAATAAAGAGAGAAAAAGGAAAAAGAAAGGAAAACAACTTTTTCTATGGCCTCTCGAGTGTCGCCAAATATTGTTTCTCCGGCCCGTTTCTGGATGAATTACCTTCTTACCCTCTCTACTTTCTTTTTTTGGATACTTAATTCCCATCCACCCCTTTGTGTACTGTTCATCTTCTACTCTTGAACTCCTCGACTCGGTGTAGGCCTTCCTAGGCCTAAAGAATGGACATGCATGGTGCGACTTCGCCTTCCCTAGACTCAGGTGAATTCCCTGAACTTTGAGCGACAGTCACATACCAGCGAATCATTTTCCCTGGAGCAAATCCACATATACTCACTAACGAACCTTTACAGACCTAAAAGGCTTAAAAAACAAATTCAGCACTCAGCACCATAATGGTACGCTCAAACATTATCCAAATGTGTTAAAGGATGGAGTTTTATCTCCTCCAAAACAGCTGCTCCAGGTTGAAGCCATGGTTCAGTCTTCAGCCATAGTCAGCTATTTCTGGAATAAACGCCTAGCATTTCTAGTGGTGAAAGCATGGGTCGATGCTTGTTGGCATAGCAAGGGCCTTGAGAAAAAAAATGTTGATGGAGGATGGCAACTTCTTGTTCAAGTTCTTATCTAAACATCAACTACTGCATATTATGGAATCTAGACTATGGCATATGTATGGGCAGCCACTATTTAAAAAAAAAAGGCAACTTAGCTTAGATTGTGATAGGGGCAGTATTGATGTCTTCCCAATATGGGTTCATTTTAATAGTATACCACTTGAACTCTACAACATTGAGGGGCTTGGTTACCTAATGTGTTCAATTGGCAAACCTCTATATGTGGACTCATAAGCAACCAATATGGAGAGGATTTGTTATGTAAAAATATGCATAGAAGTGAGCCGAACTCAGCACTCCCAGACACACTTCCCATATTGAAGCTAGATGGAGATGGTGACCGTAAATTTGTTGAAATATCTATATCCTACACTTAGAAGCCTTCTCCTACTACTAAACAATGGAAGCTTACTGGTAAGATCTTCAAAACTGGGTGGCATGATGAACTACTTGACTTCCCTTCTACTGATGAGCCTAAGGAGAAGCACCAGCCTTCTGCTGATGAGCCTATAGAGCAAAATTAAACTGTTATGATCCCTCATAGTGACAATGAAGGAAAAGAGACCTCAGATTCAGGGGACTTGCTTACTGGCAATATTGTTGCTCTTCTCAAGGTTACCTTGCCTATTTGTCAAACTGCTCAAATAGCACAATCTTGCTTAGAGTCAATAGAAGCTCTTAGACAGTTGGCCACTTCTATAAATCAACTTGCAGTCAAGAGGATCACGGAGGAGTCAGTACACCTGCATTGAATTCCAATAGCAACACCTATAAGAAATCTACTACAAAGAAGAAAAAGAATAATTCTAATGGGGATAACCCTCTCTCATAATACTTGTTTAGAATGTCAGAGAGTTCAATGACCCTCACAAGAAAGCTATGGTCAAGGATGTCATTTTGGAACATAAGCCTTGTATAGTTGGGTTATTAGAAACTAAAGTAAAAGCTTCACATCTTCATGAGGTCTCCAATTTTTTAGGCACAGATTGGTCTGTCTATTCTAATTTGTTTTCTCACTACCATGGTAGGTGTCACAAAGGTCTACTTTGGACCCGAACTTTTGCCACAAGTCGCGCCCACCTTCGTGCGGCAATCCTGCTTAGGTCCGCTTAAGCAAGATTCAGCCTTCTCACGTGAATATCGCTGAACAATTCCGTTAGCCCTCGAATACCTCACGCGCACACAAGTGTTTAAGTGTTTCCCTCACACACAAAAATAACACAGGTGTAACAGAATAAAGAAAGCAACAAGCGATTTTTAAATGTAGCCGAAGCTAACTCTTTCATTAACTCTCACCAAAATGTTAACAAAAGACACGAGTACCTCCTACTCGAAGTACTCAAGGAACTCCCTACTCGAAGCCCTTACAAGAACTCCCTACTCGAAGCCCTTACAATGAGAACTCTCCCCCAAA
>JAOTAY010000004.1:34193781-34209209 GCA_025629805.1 Erythroxylum baracoense
TGGGCTTTCTGGATTTTTGGGATGACCTAGTTAGGATTGATGTACTTTTTCCTCTTTCATACAGTATGGCTGATGTATAGACTTTTGTTTTTGATCAATGAAATGAGGAAGAGTTTGGTTTTAAAAATATTGTGTTTTACAGTTACTGCTTTCATGATTCACATCGATATGATGCCATGTGGAGTAATTATAGTAATCGCACGTAGTGCTCCCTTATCATAGGATATGTACCGGAATGACCTATGGGCGTCCCGGTGCGTACCCTAAGGTAATGGGGTGTTACAAGGATACGAGTAAATGATTTTACGTAGAGATATCTTTCCTTTTTTATAAGTCAATCGAACCTTTTTCTTTGATTATTAAGTCTTGTATTTAGCTTACACAAATTTATTCAATGTTTTAAAAACTGAACCAAAAGTTAAACTGCTAAGTAAGAAGTTTAAGGTTTAAAATGTCCAACCGATATTATATAGTCATAAAACTGATAAAGATTGAATAAAATTGAAAATTTTGAAAAATAATTAAAAAAGATTGTCCTTATTAATTAAAAAATTTAAAGGTTAATTAAAAAAGAGACTATTAAATGAAAATTAATTGGTTTATTTCGTTTTATAAAAACTGATTAGTTTATAAAAACTAGTCTATTAATTAATAAACTTATAAGTTTTAACAACAAAAACTATTAAACTAAATTAAACCGAAAAATTGGCCGTTTATGAATATTATCCAATTTGGTTTTTAAAACATTGCTTTTATTATTGTTATTTTGTTTTTTAATTTTTATTCTTATTCTTATTTTTATGTAGTTATTTGTTTATATTTTTTACTTTTGTCCTCTTCAATTAGGTCAAAAATTTTTCTTTCCCTTTTGTCTCTTGGATCAATCCGACGTGATCTCTCTACTATTTAAAGATAAGGTTGCCTATTTCTAAACTTGCTCATATCTTGCATGTCAGTAAGATTTTTACTTGAATGTTATTATTATTATTGTTATTATTATTGTAATATCGACGGTACTCAATATTTTTCTGTACCGATACGAAATGAGGTAATTCTTTTTGTAATTGAAAGGGATTTATTGGCACCTATGTATGCAGTGAAATATATTAAGAGATTAAATAATTGTTCAAGTGATTTTTTTCAAAATAAAACGTACATAACTGAGATGAGAGAAAAAGAGGAGATGGGGACGGCATGTTCTTCGGTTAGGTTGTGGTATGAATTTGAACTGCTAATTCCATCCTTGTTGACCCGTATCCTGTGTCCCATCTCTACATTACTCACCACCAGTTTTAATCAATGACCAGTTTTAATTAATTAACATATCCATCAAAACAAAAGAATCAATCCTAGAAACCTTCAACTTTGTTAGCAGCATTTTGCATGCTTTTCTTGCACTGCAACGTAATTTGTGTCGGAATTGAGATTAGAAACAATTCAGGAATCACCGGAGATTGTTGCCTTTTTTTTTGGGGCGAACAATTGCTATCTTAGTTTTTATGTAGAGATTACAATATCACAGTTCAGGGAAGAGAAGTAGCAAGCAAGCAAGCAGGAGTGGTCAGATAGATATCAAATAAGGATGACGGGAGCCGTACTTGTGGCAATTGCTGCTGCTGTAGGGAATTTGTTACAGGGATGGGACAATTCAACCATTTCAGGTGATCCATATTCATCGCTTTCTTTGTACTTAATTTGATATCACCAAGAAGAAAATTCTGAAAACAGGAAGAATGAAAGAAATTTGCTTATTAATTAATTTTGTATCTCCATGCATGATAAGGGGCGGTTCTTTACATCAAGAAGGAGTTCAATTTGCAAAGTCAACCAACAATGGAAGGGCTAATTGTAGCCATGTCACTTATTGGAGCTACCATCATCACCACATTCTCTGGACCTGTATCAGACAACCTGGGGAGGAGACCAATGCTGATATTGTCGTCAGTTATGTATTTTCTTGGAGGTCTAGTAATGTTTTGGTCTCCTAACGTTTATGTCCTGCTTTTGGGAAGGTTACTTGATGGATTTGGAGTTGGTCTTGCAGTTACTCTTGTTCCTCTCTACATATCTGAAATAGCCCCAACAGAAATTAGGGGCCAATTGAATACATTACCACAGTTCATGGGTTCAGGAGGAATGTTCGTTTCATACTGCATGGTATTTGGAATGTCATTGATGGATTCACCAAGCTGGAGGTTAATGCTTGGTGTTCTTTCAGTTCCTTCTCTACTTAGCCTCGCATTAACTGTTCTTTTCTTGCCTGAATCCCCAAGGTGGCTTGTCAGTAAAGGAAAGATAGTTGATGCTAAGAAAGTTTTGCAGCGACTTCGTGGCAGGGAAGATGTTTCAGGTATTAATTTGTTCATTGACTAGCTTGTACATTTGTATGAGGCATGTGAGAATGTAGAACTCCTGTTGCTTCGGTATTTCAAAAACCGTAAACTTTTGTTTGCATCGGCTAGTTTTTCTTTAATCCTGGTAAATCGGGAGGTGCACCCATCTTTTCGACAGTCAAGATAAAGCTCTAGTAGTTAAACTCGATTGTTTTTAAGCTTTTGTCTTCGATCGATATACAGGTGAGCTGGCTTTGCTAGTTGAAGGGCTTGGAGTTGGGAAGGAGACTTGCATAGAAGAGTACATCATTGGTCCAGCAAATGATACGGGTGCTGGTGAAAGCAATGAGAAAGGGCAGGTAAGACTATATGGGCCAGAGGAAGGCGTCTCGTGGATGGCTAAACCTATGTCTGGACAGAGTACTCTAGGCATGGCGTCTCGTCATGGAAGTATAATCGGAAATCAGAGCGTTCCCATGATGGATCCGCTGGTCACTTTATTTGGAAGTGTTCATGAGAATTTACCTATATCCACAGGAGGAAGCATGCGCAGCATGCTTTTCCCAAACACAGCGAGCTTCTTAAATTCACTGGGAAATAATAATCAAGGGAGAAGCAACGATCAACAAGCATGGGATGAAGAGGGCCAAAGGGAATGCGATCATGGTGGTCCGGAAGATTCTGACGATAATAATTTGCGGAGTCCATTGTTATCGCAGCACGAGTCTAATTTTATGGACAAGGACATGGTTCGTTGTAATAACGGGAGCACCCTGAGCATGAGGGCAACTGGTAGCATGTTCGGAATGAGGCGAAATAGTAGCCTTTTCAGTGGTGAGGAAAGTGCAGTGGGAATTGGTGGTGGATGGCAATTGGCATACAAGAAGGTTGAGAAAATTGGGAAAGATGGGAGAAGGGAAGAAGGGGTGCAGAGGATGTATCTGCATCAGGAAGGCGTAGTTGGTTCTCGGAGAGGTTCGATGTCGATTCTTTCAGTTGCTGGTGGTGATAATGCTATTCCTGAACAAGATGATCAGTTTGTACAAGCTTCAGCCCTTGTTAGCCAACATGCTCTATGTTCAAGGCAAGTACTGGATGTACCTATACTGAAACCGTCAGAAAAAACTCCTGATGATAAAGGGCCAAGCTGGGGTGAAATTTTTGAACCAGGAGTTAAGCGAGCACTAATTGTTGGAGTTGGCCTTCAAATACTTCAGCAGGTATTTCATAACTTTCCAAGATGAGGAAAAGAATATTTAATCATTCATGTGTTGGACTTGGACTAATTGGTGCCTCTGTCTATAATTAAAATTTCAGATGTCTGGCATAAATGGGGTTCTGTACTACACCCCTCAGATTCTGAAGCAAGCAGGTGTGGCGGTTCTTCTATCAAATCTGGGACTGCGACCAGATTCTGCATCTCTGCTTATAAGCCTTTTCACTACCTTGTTGATGCTCCCCTGCATAATGGTTGCAATGAGGCTGATGGATGTTTCTGGTAGAAGGTAAGTTAATTGTGTTATTTCCTAAGCAACATTGGCTGATGAGTAGCTAAGAAACATCAAAGTGATGGGTTTGCAGGTCATTACTGTTGTGCACAATCCCGATACTGATAGCCTCACTGGTGGCTTTAGTTCTAAGCAGCATTCTGAACATGGGATCTATGTTGAAAGCAACAATCTCAACCGCGAGTGTGATGGTATACATAGCATGTTTTGTTATGGGATTTGGTGCAACACCAAATATAATATGCTCCGAGATATTCCCAACAAGAGTCAGAGGAATATGCATAACAATATGTGCACTAACATTTTGGTTAGGAGATATAACCGTCACATACATGCTGCCAATACTGCTAAGTACAATGGGCCTCGGTGGTGTGTTCTCAATTTTCGCAGTTGCGTGCATTCTTTCGTGGATCTTTGTGTTCTTGAAGGTACCTGAGACTAAAGGAATGCCCCTTGAAGTGATCTGTGAGTTCTTTGCTCTTGGAGCTAATGCTCTAGCCAGTCCCCGCACTGATTGATTAATTTCGACATTACTTTTCTTTTTTTTTTTTTTGGGATTGTCATTTTCAATCATAGTAAATTGATAGCTGATAGGATTGATTCTTAATTTAGAGTTTACAAGAAATCTTGTTTATTCCCTTTTTGGAGATTTCTTTTTGTTACAGGTGAACTGAAATACATGGAGATTAGGATTTCTATTTATTTTACAATTATAGTCCCCGTGTATGGTAAGACATACAAAATAAAAGATACTTTATTTGACCTTTGCTAATTATAGTTTGAAAAAATATGTATATAAAGGAATCCAAAGGATAACATTAATTTATAATCTTAAAACAAAAAAGAGGGGTTTAAGATTAAAGAGACGGTAATTAACAAACGTTGAATAATTAAATCGTTTTGTAGGATTTTGATGTCACTTGTTGGGGCTTTAAGTAATAACGCTCGTAAGATCTCTAAGATCACTTAACTAACAATAAATTACTCACATAATAAAGATTATCGAAAGATAGCGAGCACATAATTTTAACATGGAACCCTCCATTGTAAAATTGAAAATTACGTAACAAATTGATAATAAAATTCACTAAATCAAATAGCAGGATACAAATGATAAAAGTTTCAAACTCTCTTACTCGAAAACACCTTACATAATACTGCTCCTAAATAAATTCTAGAAATCAAACTTAAATAAAACTATAGTTGATAAAAGCTACTTAGGACTCTAAAACTCTTCTATTATCATGTATTTCTGTCCCATGTAACTTCTGTCCCAAATTTATCTTTAAATCTCAAAAGGATAGATTTTATACCAGACAATATTACTCAACTTCATTCTTTTTGATCTATGAAGACAACTAATACTTCCAGAGTCTAGATTTAATGGAATTAAATAAATAAACGTCCATAGAATGGGGCTAGATCCACAACAATCTCCTCTTTTAGTCCATTTTAGAGGAGAAATCTACCACCCTATTAATCACTTACTAGCCATCCTTGCGAACTTACTAAAAAGCTTAAGCTTACTCATAGGAACCACCTTTGTTAACACGTTGGCACCATTTTTGTCCTTATGAATATTGTTCAACTTTTGTAGTTGCTCCTCAACTATGGATCACAACCAATGATTCTTCACATTAATATACTTATTGTGGGAATGACTCATGGAAATTTTGCTTGAATCTACAGTACTTTGACTGTCACAGAAAACTGTGTACTAATCTTGTTTCACATTTAATTTTTGCAGAAATTGCTTCAAACAAAGCATCTTCTTTCTAGCTTCTGTAGTTGCAACATATTCCATCAGTAGTAGATAAAGCTATGCACTTCTATAACTTAGATTGCCAAGAAATATCACCCCCACTTATTTGAAAAAAATATCCTGAGCTCGACTTTATGTTATTGAGATTGCTAGCCATGTCCACATTTGTGTATCCTTCTAAAATTGACTCACCACTTCTAAAACACAAACACAATCTGTAAGCATCCCACAAATATTTGAAGATCCATTTCATTGCTTCCTAATGTACCTTTCCTGGATTGGATATGTAATATCCTGTCCCCTAAAATTGTTAACATATTAAATTGTTAGATTGAGTCACATGAGTTATTTCATTTAAGAATTTACGACGTGCATTTCATTTACATGCATAATATTCATATATACATATGCATCGTGATTTAGAAAACATTGCAAGATAGTATTTGCACTTAATACACTTGATCCCTTTCAATTTATCACTCACACATTTATCACTCTTTTTCCTAGGATTATACACTCACATAATTTCCTAGTTCTCATTCAATCATTCCCAATTCATCACTTACATACTTTGAATCACATTACATTTATGAGAACATCTTTATATCATTATCAACTCATATTTTACACTTATCCTTGAACATTTTTCATGATCAAAAGCCTCTTATAACACACACATAATTGTTATTTTAAATCTGAAATTTCAGTAAGCTAAATTTATATATTCACCAAACTTTTTTCAGCAATATAAATTCATAAATTTATTCAATTCTCATTCATAATTACCCCATGTTCTTTAATGCTCATTCATCCATACCTTATACACATATCTCATGTTCTTAAGATTATGTTTGCATTAAAAGAACTCATTTATTCCTTAAACAAATCAAAATTTCCATATTTGAACTCAACCTCATCAAAACAGTCCATTCTTTAGGTTATAACTTCAATTATCTACATAAACTTATCAAGATATCTTCTAGCCAAACTGTTTCACAGAAGCATTAATAAGACATCAATAATCATTTTTCATGTTTTATACTTTGATTAATTCAAGCTCTAAAGTCCTCAAAAATTAGGAAATAATACAAGGTTTCTGCACAGGGGTCTGTCACAGGCAGTATTAGGAAAATAAGCATAACTCAAGCTGTAGTTACTATTTTATCAAGACACTTTCACAGAGGTCAAGCTAAGACCTATATCTATAACTTTTATTCTTTGAGTTTCTTCAAATTCGTGCTCTAAAGATATGTAAAATAGATCGAAAGAGGATGATGAAATTGAAACTAGAATTTCGATCTACAGCTCTAATTTTCCAGATTTAAGAACACTTCAATAACACCTATCTTTACCATGAATTCTTCATTAATTATACCTTAAATCCCAACTCAAATCATCCATATAACAATCCTTAAGTTACTGTTTTCGTACATGCAAAAATAAAACAGAAAAGCACCCAAGTTTATGTAGAAATTTCCAGCATAATCAATCATTAACATCATATGTAATTCATCCTAATTCATCATCGTCAATTCTCTATTATAACATGCTATGAACACTAATCATTTACTTACATGTTTAACTCCAATTCCAGCTTAAAATATCAAACCAATTCAGTACTCCAAGCAAGCAGAAACATCACACATTCAAGGTAAAACTTAGATGGATTTTAGCTAGGCGTAGTAAGGCAACTTCAAGCTGATCTTTTACTTAACATTGTGAGGCTAAAACATGGATTATTTGTGCAGTAACCATAAGCAAGTTCAGGGAGGTGAAAGAAAAGAGTTTTGGTGATGTGAGTGAGAGAAGAAAGAACAAAAGATGAGTTGAACCAAGTTTGCTCCTGCTGAATGTTACACCTAAGGTGTTAGGTGTTATCTAATGGAATAGCCACATGTCTAAAGGCATGTTCAACATTTATCAAGTATAGGTACTGCCATATGTTACCATTAAAGCTAGGTCACATGTCATTTAAGTACAACAGCTATTTGTCCATTAATCAATGCCATTTGTCATTAACTTACTAGTCCATTTGTCCCATAATAATCAATGTCAAATGTCACTCAATTATAGGCTTAATCATTATAATTTTCATCTATCAATTTATCTTATCACTTAGCATTTTTTCTAAACCAAATATACATTATAATCCCTCAATTTTTCAATTATATCAATTACTTCTAAATTTACTACTTGTAATCAATCATACTAAAATTCAAGGCATAAACATGTTACAATTCATATAATGAACATTTTAAACTTTTCATACCCCCGAATAAATTAATTGAATGCATATGTTATCTTTGTAATGTATTCTAGTTCATATTTCATATGTGTATATGCTAATGATATGCATGTGAATGAAATGCAAAGTCATGAATTCTAATGACAACTAATGCTCTAACCCTCAATATGAAAATTGGGTTATTATATTCAATAATACGCAGCCTTATTCTTATTTGATAGAGAGACTATTTTTGATAAATCTACGTACAATACAAAATAATGATAATACAAAAATATAAATAAATACGTATAAATAAAAATATAAAAATATACAATACATAATATCATACATATAAGACGTAGTAAAGATTAATAATAATGAATAAAATAATTAAATAAATACACAAATTAAAAAAAGACAAATACAATAATAAATTAAATAAGTAAGTTAATAACGTAATTAGGCTGAGTAAGAGACTGTCTAAACTAACTAACAAAGAGATAAGTACTACGTATTTAAAAAAACTAACTATAAAACAAAAAATTCAAAAGAAAATGTTTAAAATACTTATATTTAACTGAAATTTGTATATTTCAATTATAATTTAAAAGAATTATGGATTAAAAAGTAATTACTTTAATAAAAGATTTTACATCTCCAAAATTTAAGATATCATACTTTTCTTACTTCTGTCTTCTTTCTCTAACATCATTTTTCTTAGGGATGACAATGAAGAGACTCGTGGATTTAAATTCAAGTATTTTTAATGGCCCGATTCATGGGTCAATTTAGGCCCATATTAGTCTGACGCTTAATTTTTCTAATCAAAATAACAACGTTTTGTTTAGAAGAGTTAGATCTCGGGCAGGCCTAAGCTTGAGTAATTCAAGCTCAAACTCAATTAAAAAAATATTTTACACATTTAATTTTTAAAAAGTATTTTAAAAAATTAACAAGACCGGCTCATGAGCCGATTTATTGTCATCCCTAATTCTTCTTACTTTCTCTTAATCATTCATATAGAGGTTTAGCTTTTGGATTAGGTAATTAAATACCCATTTCTACTTTAACTCAGTGATAATTATTTACTCAATCAACACGTTAAGTAAGTTTTACCGAGGGGACCGCTTGTACGTTAACGTAATATATTAGTAGTACTTACGTAATCCGTTACGACATGCTATTTTGGACTCGTTAGGTTTTATATATGCAAGCCTAGTACTATTTTAATGAGTTATCAATGTATTAAAACTTCTGTAATTTAATTTATTTTTATTTTAATTCGCATGTTTTGAGAATTGTGCTTATCCTCTTTAATATATTTAATTGTCACATAATTATTTTATTATTGTTTCTCTAATTTTCATTTAAAATAACATAATTTAAAAATAAATAAATATCAATTCGACATCAAAACAAAATAATAGTGGTATAATTTAGATAATAACTAAATGACAATATATAGATATTTTTTAAAATACAAATATTAAAATAAAAGGTCAAATTGTAAAAAATAGTATAACAAACCTTATTTTAGTTAAATTTTAGTTAAAAAATACATAATGGACTTAATGAGAAATTGATACTATTAATTTAGATTTAATGTATGCTGTAAAATTTCCACTAGTAGGATATATATCTCCCAGATCATCATCTCATACATAATTAGGTTAACGATCTAAGTAAGATAAGGGTGATTAAGTTAGTGGAGTGGGGGATGTGGGGCTAAAAGGTTATTTGTTTGAATCCTTCTACTTATACTCTCTTGATCAAGTCTGTCGTACAGGAGTTGTCTAATACGAAGTACCTAGTTGACATGATTTGCAGATTATTGTGTCAATTCGAAAGTTTACCCAATGTGCATCCAAAGGATAACAGCTGCGGATTCCTCCGTTTAAAACTAAAAATAATGAAAGCTAAAGCAAGTGAATCTCACGCAGTTATTAATTAAATTATTACATATTGGCGTCAAAATGAGAGAAATTATTAATTAGTAACTTGAAAGAACGATTAGTTAAATAATAGATATGTTAGAATTTATAAGGATATATATTGGATACTTAATTAATTTTGACTTATTTATAAATAAATAGAAGATAAATAAATTCACTTTAATTTGTATATAGAATAATTTTTAATAAAATTTGATAATTTATAATAATTTAATCAAAAATTGATAATAAGATAATGCTAAATTATTAAAATTTGGTGTTATAATTCAGTATTTTTCTTAATTGTAATAATTTTTTGATACATTAAAAATACATATTTCATAAAAAAAATAAATTATAACACTTTATTAATAAATTATATCAAACACGTAATTTATGAATTATTATATGTCTTTATACATTTATTTATTTTTAAAATAAGACTTGCCATACTTTGGTAGAGTATATATAATTAGAAGCATAGGGAGTGTAGGTCCATGCTTTTTTGAGTTCCATCCTTTGTCTCAATGTCTCTTCTCGTTGCTCTCTTCCCATAAACCCTGCAACTAATATAGTCTCAAAGCTCCTAATCTTCCTCCTAGCTAAGAAGCTATAACCAACAAAACCTCCTAAGACACTGACCGTACACTACCTTCTGTTCTAACATTGTGGTCTGGTTTTTTGTGAACGTTAAGGTTGTTTTTGTCTCTGATCTCTGTCAAATGAGCTTTATCTCTTTTACTTTGCATGCATTTAGAAAGGAAAGATAAGTGTCGCTCACTAACTACTACTGATCAAATGTTGTTCACTCTATTTTGTTCTTGTTCTCTTACAGTTGTTTGACCTCGACAACATTCGACCAGTTTTGTTTCTCTGTCGGGAAAAGGAAACACTACGTGCCCTGCAAGTATCGTTGCTCAACCTCAAGGGACTATGAACGGAGAGGATTCCATTTCAAACTATGGTGGTGTGTGCATTGATGAAGAGCAGACCACCACCACCAGAGCACGTGGACTCATCGGACAATTACCGGTCGGTGGTCGTCTACGACTCAAAGAGGTCTCTCTCTCTCTCTCTGTTACATGTCCACTCTATGCATGCTTGTACTTCCTCTTTCTAGTCCTTCCCCGGGATGGTTTTGTCACGGTGGTCGGAGGTGGATAGCTCTCATCACTAATTAAGGGCTTAAGGTATAATAATAGTATAATATATAATATATAATTCTATATAGTGAAATGGTTCCATTTACATTAATAAAAAATAAATTATAAACGAAATTAATTTGAGTTTTCCATCAGAAAATATTCATAGAGGTAATTGGAAAGAACAAGTAATTTATTTTTAATCGCTATTATTACTAACACTATTTAAATTATTTATTTGTTTGTTAGTGTATTTATAATTTAGATAATATTAATTTTAATGACTCGAGCTTTTAATTCAAAATTTTTTAATATAAATAGCAGAAATCTTTCAAAATTGAACATTTTCTTATATAAAGTCAATATGTTCAGTTCACAAGATTCCACGCTTTGCGAGGGTCTAGAGGGGGTCATAATATACGCAGGTTGCTCCAGACACACCTTTTGAACATTTTCTTATATAAATAATTAACAATTACAATAAAACACGAGAGAGATATTTTCTTATTAATTTTACTTATGTTACGATAATATGATCTACTTGTTAAATAAATAAATAATTATAAGAATGTAATAATCATTTATATATTAACTTTAGAGTTCAATATATATTTCATTAAATGTTATATTTAATTATTTGTTTTTATCTTTATGTTTTTCTATGAATAATAATGGATTATTATAATATATATATATAATTAGGTTAATTAAGGTTTTTTAAATTTATTATTTAATTTACTTAAAACATTGTATTAAAGTCTCATTGGTTGTTTTTTATAATATTAAAATGACCAAGATTTGAATTTTTTAATTAAATAAAATGCTTAAAATTTATTATTTATTGGTATGGATATGGGAGACAATCATTTTTTTATACAAATCAAGAGTATGGGACAACTTTTACTAAAAGGCATTCCTGTCTCCATCTTTCTCTTGTTCTTTTTTTTTATTAAGTGAAGTAACTTTAAATGTTAAATATTTTTTATGGGAATTCTTTTTGTGACAAAACAATTAATAACAAAAAGGGCACAAAATATTTAGACATTGTTGTTTAATCTTAATTAAGGCAAGATTAATAACATTTAATCAAAACGAGTTTTAATCCCGATATTCGAAAGTTCGAATCCTTCTATCGAGCATAGCTTTTTTAATTCTTATTATTCTATATATATCAAAGTCAAGATTAATGTAATGAAAAATGAAACTCAAGATTTTTTTGAGATTTCTTTAAAATCAAGATTAATACATAAAAAATGAAAATCAATATTTTCTCTATAAAGAATTCTTTTGAAAGTTTATCAAGTGCATTTTTTAATAACTTTTTTGTAATCATTTTTTATAAATTTCATCATATTCAAAAATATCTGTCAAATAATTATTTTATGTCTAAATTAAAAAATCTTCTTCTAGTTAAAAAATTTCTTTCTAATTGTTATAGAATAATTACAAAATTTTTAAAAAATACGAGTCTCCGTTTCTCACGACAACAATATATTAATACGAGTCTCCGTTTCTCACGACAAAAATATATTATAATATAGTGATCTCATTTATAAAATCAAATAAGTACGTTCTAAAAAAATTATTAAATATCAATCTCATCGGTGTCATAAATACCATACTAAGAAGTAAGAACAGCTTCTTTTTATTCTTCATATGATAATGCTTAAAGTTGATATCTTTATGCATATCATTCAAGTAAGTTCAGAAAAAAGTTATATTGAGCTATCACTTGGGAGATTTCTTACCAAAAAAGTGTTACGGACTTGCATGGTAGGTAGGAGAAGAAGCAGTTTCCCTAGGGAAGATTGCCTGTCCAATAATGATGACAAGTTTGCTTATGTACTCAAGGTCTGTAGTGTCTATGCTCTTCTTAAGTCGATTGGGGAAGATGGAATTGGCAGGAGGATCTTTAGCAATTGGATTCCTGAACATCACAGGTCTCTCAGTCATGAGGGGACTAACTGTGGGTATGGATCAAATCTGTGGTCAAGCTTATGGAGCAAAGAGATACACTGTACTTAGCCAAACTTATCAGAGAGCCCTCCTCCTCCTCTTAATTGTTACAGTACCCATTAGCTTCTTGTGGTTGAATGTTGAACCAATCTTGCTCAGGTTAGGCCAAGATCCTGAGATTACAAGGTTTGTCAAGGTTTTCATTGTTTTCTGCATACCTGAACTGATAGCTCAAGCTGTTCTGAACCCAACAAGGTCGTTCCTGAGAACTCAAGGCGTTACCTCTGCTCTAACCATCTCCGCCATTGCTGCAGTCATACTTCACACTCCAATCAACTACCTTTTGGTAGTTCACTTTAAGCTAGGAGCAAAAGGGGTTGCACTTGCGCTTGCTTGTAATACAATTAACATGAATATAGGGTTGTTTATTTATATAATTGCCTCCAAAACCTCGTTAAAACCTTGGCAAGGACTAACAGTTCTCTCCGTCTTCCATGGCTGGTGGTCTCTGATATCTCTAAGCCTGCCTAGTCTGATCTCAGTTTGCCTGGAATGGTGGTGGTACGAGATCATGTTGTTCCTTTGTGGGTTACTTAACAATCCAAAGGCATGCGTGACTGCCACAGGAATCATGATTCAAACAACTGGTTTTATCTATGTGTTCCCATTCTCTTTGAGCAATGGCTTGACCATACGTGTTGGTCAAGCACTAGGTGCAGGACGACCACTTGATGCACAACGGACAGCCATTATTGGGATTTCCATTGCATTTGCATATGCCATCACTGCATGTAGTCTCTTAGCTTCTGTGAGATCAGTTTGGGGACGATTATATACCGACGAACCACTGGTTCTTCACCTACTCTCAAACTCACTTCCTATTCTGGGGTTATGTGAACTTGGAAACTGTCCACAAACAGCTTCATGTGGAGTCTTGACAGGGACTGCGCGACCAAAACATGGAGCTCGCATAAACTTGTGCTCGTTTTACCTGGTTGGACTTCCAGTCTCGCTGATCATGGCGTTCAAGTTTAACATGGGATTTCAGGGACTGTGGTTGGGACTACTAGCAGCACAGTTTACTTGTTTGTGCATGATGGTTTACACATTAACACAAACAGATTGGAAACATCAGGCTAAAAGAGCAGATGAACTTACATTGGGTGTAGAAGCAGACAGGAATGACTTGGAAAGCAGCTTAATTGCCGCAACTAATCAATGAGTTCCTGCAAGAACAAAGTAACTTCAAACAAATCAAATTCATTCCTGGATTAAGATTTAAACATCATTACCAGAGAGAAACGATGGAATTTGCCAAATCCCAATGTTTAAAACCGATCTTTCTTTCTTTAATTCGCAACCCAGATTAGGAGATATGATGAACATCCTATTTTTCAACTCAACTACACATGGATTTTTGACATTAATGAAGGAAAGAAAGACACCTCCATGGAAAGAGAGAAGCTTTTCGTTTTCCTTAAGATCCACCTTATGGTTCTCAAATTGGAAGGTGAAATAGTTGGAATTCAAAGGCTGTCAATAAAATTTATTTGTACCAAGATTTACTTCGAGTTTAAGTTCAAATTCAATTTAAATTTTATGATATAATGTAATTTTTTATTAAAACAATGTTAATTTATTAATTTCGATGGAATTTTAATACGTTCGTAAGCAAAAAATATAAATACGGGGTCGGATTTTCTATTTCGATTATGATGTTCTTATTATGTTCCATCAAATCTCATCCACACGTTTATGTAGACTTTATATGAATATAGATAAAAGTTAATAATATAAAGTTAAAACAGAATAATTAGAATAGAGAATTTAACGTGGATAAGTATAGATCAGAATCGGGCCAATATTTTCTATTTCCAATATATAAGCACATCAAGGTTGGTTAGTATGCTATTATCTTAAAGAATCACTACCGAAAATTGGCGGACCAATTGCCACGATCAGGGATATGGCATGCACTACTCAGGCCCAACATCTATCTGTCTTCTTGTTTTTCTTTTTCTTGTTTCTTGGAGCTCGTCAGGCTTGTTGGCGGCGGCGGTCATTAGGAATTGGTGGCCAGTTTGGAAGGTACAAGAAATACTACCTACCAGGGTCGTTGGTGGCCAAGGCTCGTTTCACCGGCTGCGGCGGCGGTCATTAGGATTTGGTGGCCAGTTTGGAAGGTACAAGAGAGACATCTACCTACCAGGCTCGTTTCGCCGCCACCGCCGCTACTACCTAGGATTAATGAGAACCAAACATTGGTCTTCTCATTATTGCTCCACACGTGTCCCCATTTCATTGTCTCCAATGTCCAATCTCAACTTTCCATCAGTGTATAGGGACCCACTGTCCATCTCTTCCAAACTTGGGGGTACCGTACACTAAGTCTCTCATTCTTATTCGTTCATGTGGTTTTCGATGTGGTCCTCTGTTTTCTCAAGAGAAAAGGAAAGTCCTCTGTTTTTTTTTTTTTTTTTATATAAGAGGGGAAAAGAAACCGATTACACAACGTGTCTGGGGAAGCAAACTCTCGACATATCCTCTAGGAGGAGTACATGACACCCAA
>JAOTAY010000004.1:34218931-34283391 GCA_025629805.1 Erythroxylum baracoense
TATTATATTCCGGTTTTATAGCGGTTCACTACCGGTTGAACCTCTAAACCTTAAACCTTTTCTTCGACCGGTTCGATGTCCGGTCCGGTTTTTAAAACATCGGTAAAATCTAAATTTTATTGGACTCAAGCTCGAACCAAATTCATTTTTTAACTTAATAAGGGTTTCTCAAATTCTTTGATCGGGCCGGTTTAGAATCGGGCCTTTTCCATTCCTATTCTAAGTTAAGATCTCGGTTAATCAAAACTCTATTTAAGTTAAAGAAAGTATATTAAATATATAAATAAGATTTAATAGAATATAATAAAAATTAATTGATCGAAACAAATAATTAGTTCCAGTCTACTTATCATCATCAAATGTCCAATCTTTCCACACACAGACACTCAAATCCTTTAAACTCTTTTTCTTTTGCTTCTTCCATGGTGGAAATTGGCTTACCCCATCTGTTCAAGAGTTTGGAACCGAAAAATGAGTTCTTTGCTTGGTTGGAGCATACTAAGACCTCGTAACAAGAGTTCAGTCTCTGCTAAATCATTCCTTGTCCCAAAGTTCCTGTAGGCTGGTTTACGTGGAACTAACCACGTCTTGTCCCAAAGTAAAACTATTCCTGTAGCCTGGTTTACGTGGAACTAGTCAATTAATGCAATTCCACGTACTATAAAGTCATCAGTGGAGGTTGTCGGCCGCCTGTCCACTCCCGCCCCGCCCGTTAGGCGGTCTATATGGATTCACCAGACTTTTAGGTGTCAACGGAGTAAAAGATGAGTACACCACCGCACAAACCTAGAGCTCTTGCCCCGGTGCATAGCTCGATTGGCAAAAGCTTAAGTAGTATGGTACTTATCAGTTTTGCGATTTATAAGGAGGGGGTTTAAATCTTTGGGGCAACTTTTAAAATTTGGGTCTCTTGTATGATGAAATCAATAGGTAAGTCTAACTCTCTGGTTAGTTGAGGCACATCCCGCAATTTACATCCTTCACCAATCTCAAAGGCACAGAAAGTGAGGGCTTCTAATGTTGGAGTTTAACATTTAGAGCTCTTGTTCGGTTCGATCATGTCGGTTTTAATCTTTAAAAGGGTTGCAGCAGATGGATCAGTAGTGGTTACGCGTCACTAAACGTCATTAATAAAAAGCAGAGAACTGTATCATTTGACATAAACATTAATCAATGGACGGTGAGCAATTGTCAAATCAAATTTAAGAATCTTCACCATTGTCAATATGCAATTTAATGGTTTACGTTATAAGAAAAAGACAGAATATCAATTATTCAAAAATTAATCCCAAAATTAAATCCATAAAATAAAAAATTTAACGTTTGAAAAACTTAATCGGTATTAAATCGTTACAAAATTAACTAAACATTAAATAAAATTAAATAATTTGAAATATACTTATTAAATAATTTAAAATTTTCTTACAAAAATATTATTAAATAAAATTTAATTAATTTATTTAGTTTATAATAATTTATTAATTTACAAAAATTGATTAATTTTTAAGAATAAAATTTATTAAAGTAAATTGAAATAAAAAATTAAAAATCGAACTAAAAACTTGAAATATTCAAGTCTTTTACAATTGAACTGACTGAATAGTCCAATGATTTTGGAATATTTGAGGTCAAATAGGATTATATAAAATTTAATATATTAATTTTAGATTGAATTTATATAATTTTTATGATTATTGTTTAGTACAAAATACTTGATTGACGTGATTTGCAGGCTATTGTGTCAATCCAGAGATTTATCCTGTGCGTATCTAAAAGGATTGCGGTTGCGAATTGCTCAAAAAAATAGTATAACTATTATTTAGTAATTTTTGGTGATAATTACTATTAAATAAAAAGTTTTATTTTATAAAATATTTTATACTATTTATAATATTAATGATATTTTTTATAAATATTTTTGGCTCATCACACCTCAATTATAGTGTACTATGATTCATATACATGAATAAATTGAGTTACATGCATCATATTGAATTTGAGCTCAAATTCAAAAAATTTCAAAAAACTTAAAGTCATAAACTTAATTGGACTTAAGCCCAAAACTTGGTCCAAATCCATTTGTTAGTTTGTTATAAACCTTTCAAATTTTTGGATCGGGTCAATTCAAACTCGGGCCCTTTTATATGTGGATCTTAGTTAATCAAAACTCTATTTAAGTTATGGAAAGTACATCAAGTAAGTGCATCAGATAAAAATTAAATGAAATTAATATTTTAAAATAAGTAAAAAAGATTATTTTTATCTATTAAAAATTTAATATTTAATTAAAAAAGAAGATTATTAAATAAAAATTAACGAGGTTATTTTGATTTATAAAAATTGATTAGTTTATAAAAATTATCCGATGAATTAATAAATTGACCAATTTTTAATAACAAAAATTATTAAACTAAATTAAACCAAAAAATTGACCAATTTAAAATTTTTCCTGTTAAACTGGTCAAAATAATTAAGTGGCTATTTTTTAAAAAAATATAGATTGAATTAAAAATTTGATATTAAATTAAAAAATGAAACACATGAATTTAAGTTGAATGATAAAGTCCAAAGCGTTAGGAGAAGTTACCATTACGATGGTTGGTTGGAGAAGGTCGGCTTTTGCAACCTTAATTGCTCCAACAACTACCATAAGAACAGCAGTGAAGAACCCTCATTCATGATCCTGACCTAGCAATTCAGGAAAATTCAAGTGTTTGTTCCCTCCCTGAAATTACTTACCACACTCAGTAATCATTATGGATGTCAAAATTAGTCCGGCCAGTATTTTAATTCGGATTGTTCGGGTTACAGGTAAGGCCGGTCTTAATATTTTATAGGCTTTGAATTAAAAAAAATTCTATTTTTATTTATATTTAGGCCCTCACAAAAAATAAAACTAAATAAAATATATTCTTTATGAGGTTAAGAGTAGATCCTATTTTGATTCATTTAATTTTTTATTAAAATAAAATAGACCTTATTTTATCATTTATAAGGATTGACCTTGGTGGGTGCTCGTCCCACCTTTGCCTAGGGTCGGCCCTGGTCATGAGTCGGGCCATTATTACTTTAAAAACGACGCCGTTTTAAAATTTTTTTCTTTTAAAAAAGCAATAACCGGCTTGGCTCGCCGTTGTGTCATTATTTTATTTTTTCATATAATTTTGAGTTTAGGAAAATATTTTTTCAAATTTTAAAATTTTTTAGGAAATAATTTTTTAATTTAGATTAAAAATAATGACAAAAATATATAATATAAATATCATACATAAATTAATTAAATATTAATAATATATTAATTTAACTTAAATTTTAAAATCAGTTTAAACTAATTAAACTCGATTTATATTAACAATTCGAAATAATTCATCATCATCATCATCCTCCAGTCCGAAATTTCGCAATAAAGCAGAGTTTGGAGAGGTCTGATAGTACGTAACTTTACTCCTATATAGTAGAGAGAATTTTAAATAATTATAATAAATAATCAATTTGAATGTTTAAGAACTAAATTAAATTATCATATATTGATCAAATATATTTAATTTTTATTTTTAATTGAATTGGTATTTTACAAAATTATAAAATTATAAAAGAAATTTCAAAATCTTTTAAAAAAATTTAAAAATCTAATATTAATATATTTTTTAAAATAAAGAAACCCACAACCGCTATTTTTAGATGTACACTAAATAAACCACTAAATTGACACAATAATCTGTAAATTACACCAATCAAATACTTCACCCTACACAAACTTTATATGACAAATTCGATTAGAAAATATTAAAAAAATATTCAAGCAAAGGACGTTTCAGCCGCTACCCTATCCCACCAAGTCGAACACGCCTGAGTGCCTAATATGAATGTCTGTTAAGTTTAATTCAACTAGTACAATTTTTGAGCCCCGAAATGATTTGTACTTTGCTCAGAACCTATCACATAAACTTCAATAGGTTGATGAATCAGTCTCTTTACTATCTTCTCTCTTCTTCTTCTTCTCCTTCTTCATCAGCATTTATCACCGTTGAAACGTACCGGACCAACCTCTTTATTAGCCTCAACTACCATACATATACAATCACCTTTCCTGTTTACGCTCTTTTTCTCTATATAAACACCATACGTAAGTAGCTCAGTATTCATCAGTTATCAGCTCTCACTTACAGTGTAACATGGCAAGCTCTCGAGCTCTTAACTTGGTTTCCATGGTGGTGGTGGTTATGGTGGTATGCATGGTGATAGGTGGACTACCTCAGACAAGAGCAGCTGTTTCATGTGAGCAAGCGATAACTAACCTGAGACCATGCGTGACTTACATAATAAACGGCGGTGCAGTTCCGGTGAACTGCTGTAATGGAGTTAAGGGGCTGAACAACGCCGCCAGGACAACGCCAGACCGTCGAGCGGTGTGCAGTTGCCTGAAATCCACCATTAGTGGACTTCCATACAATAATTTTAACGTCCAAAATGCAGCTTCACTTCCGAACAAGTGCGGGGTCAACCTTCCTTACAGGCTTGACCCTAACATCAACTGCAACGGGTATTTACACACTTAGTTGATGAATCAGTTTAGATTCTGACCTTTTATTTTGCTAAGCATGATCATGTCAAACTGTTTTTGCAGGATTAACTGATGGAAGTTGACAGATGAAGATGACGAGTAGAGAAGAAGAAGCTAGCTAGTAGCTACTATGTCTGTTAGAATAAGTGGACTTTCAGGCTTTACCATATTCTTGGAAGCTGGTGTATCAAATCCATATGAAAGTTCTTGTATGTGTTTTCTCATTATTAGAATATATATATATATATATATATATGGAGTTGTTTTCCTGCTAGCTTGGTGCTACTCAATCATCAAACCTTTTATTTATTAAATCAGATTTTAATATTTTAAAAATGATATCGTGAATATTTTCTCGGTGTATAAAACTTTCCGCTTTGTTCCGACCGTGACGGTTAAGGTGTATAAAACTTCCCGCTTTGTCCCGATCGTGACGGTCGGGTTTTCGTAACTTGAATTTATTACCTTTTCTTCAGAAATATTTTTACACTCTATTGTATTTAATGTACGATAGATAAATATTGATATAACAATGTTAATATACATAAACTACTAAGAAAATTTGTAAAGCCAAAAGAGGAAAACTCCGTACTACATACTGTGCAGAGCCGTACTTATGTTTTGATGGAGCAGAAAGAAAGCAACGTGACAGACACTTATGCCAAGACCATCCGTCTCATTTAATGTGTTAGAACAAAGGAGAAACGTTAATGAGAATATGTTTATCCATTAAGGAGATTCCTTGAAGGAAATACTATCTATATTCTCTCTTTAAAAAGTTCCGAGACTCGATTATCGGAGTGTCTATACCGGAGGTACCTCTGATGCTGTTCTCTAAAAGGTTCCGAGACTCGATAATCAGTGTCTATATCGGAAGTACCTCCTATGCCGTTTTGCAGGTACAAAGAGAGGACTTATATCCCTGATCATCACAAGTCTAAGCACATCAACTACAATACCAGTTGCAGACAGAGTACTGCAATTCAGTGAAATAAGTGGCTGATGCTCCTGAAATTTGGACAGATCAGGTCATATATACATAACTATTTCTCTTTGAAGGGACTCAAGACTCAGCTTTACAGATAGGAAATAAGAACTCCAATTTCCTGAACTTTCAGATTCAGCCACCATTGATTGTAGGATATATACATTTAGTTGGAACCTCAAATAATCAATCCCCAATCAGTGGAATTTGAGAGAAAACAAGTGAAAAGGATAGGAATTAATTTTATAAACAGTCATCATCAAGTTGAAATCTCTTATAAACAATGCACTTCACAAATCAAAAAGAAGAAAAGAAGCACTCCATTTAACTGATTCCTCAACAATGTGCAGCTTTGGTCAATAATTAACTGGAAGGTCACAGAAAACTATTTAGTCATCAAACTTCCAGGAAGAGAGGGGACACTACCCAAATCATATTGTACCAGCCAGAAAACGGTAATGGGTTGCTACACCGGGGTGCATTGCTTACCAAAACTGGTATGAACTTGAGTATGGTATCTGCAACTTTGTCCCAAATAGTTGTACTATAAGAGTTGAGATTAGTCTGGATAGAAAATTGCTCTGCTAAAGTTATAATGAAACAGATGACCTTGGCTGTCACTAAACCAACATTTGCCATTAATGAACAAGCAAACACACTAAACCAACATTTGCCATTAATGAACAAGCAAACACCTTTATAACAAGTTCCTTAAATTTGGTAGGTAGCGACAGCTAGCTACCGGGATCAATGCAGTCAATTACAACAGCTCCTAGAAGTTGGCTAATCTTGCAATACATTACCTGCTGTTTGTTGATAATTGAGATGCTCCTATGTCTAATCCCACAGACTTGTAAAACCTCAATAACACTTCCTGGAAAATGAACAGAAGTTATGGACCATTCACGCCAAAAGTATGTAAGCAGCCAACAAGGAGCTTGATCTAGAACTAGAAGTACGGAGAGTACCTGGGACATTGCATACAAACACTCAGAACCAGAACCACAATTCCATGTCTTCCAGAAAAATTTCCAGGCATGACCTTCATTGTGACAGTTAAGGTAACTAGCAAACTGAAGCACAATAGACCAAACTCCTATTGTGATCGTCATAAACATAAACAAAGACCTGGTCTTTCCAGCAATGTGTTTCTTTAGCAGCAAACCCAGAAATAATAATATTGATGAAACGTAGATGTACATTCCTTTTCGATTTTTCGGTGAGACTGATTCTAACAACAATGCAAGATTCCCCATGAGCAAGCATCCAGCAAATAATGATTCCTATAGCCATGATTCAGCATTAATCATCCCAAAATCAGATGAACAGAGATGCTTAAACATTGCCGATTAAGTTAGGTAGAAGAAATTGCATACCTCACAAGCCAGATTTCTCAGTGGAGATCCAAGAAGCTTACTTTCCCAGTATTGGGGATCTGGGTTGTTTTTCTTCACGGCAACGGTTCGCTTCTTGGAAAGCTCTTGGAAAAACCCGAAGAATCGGGATTTTAGGCTTTTCGGTTTCTCTACTTTTGCTTGGAGAAGGAAAGCATAGATCTTAATAAAGATTGACAGTTTGAGGATGTGGGAAGTGGGTTTCACTGCGATTGCTTTGAACTTCAAGTTAAACTTGTTTCTGTTAAATCTGACATCGAACTTGATCTTCCACGGAACCCTCTTCCCGATCTGAACTTTCCGATTCATTTTCTTTAACAAAATCGACTCAGGATTTTGCTTAATCTGATGTTGCAACTGAATGTATGAACAGCTGAATCAGAAAGTTGACAACTTTTCAAGAAAATTACGTAAGTAGGAACATTTCTGATTATCCTCTGTACGCTCTTATAATTTCGTGACCAGTGAGTGTAACTTTCACTTTTCTTCTCAACATCCGTTCTGATATATTTGAAGGGATCAGGACATTAAGAGAGGTAACTGAATCAACTTTGTCTACCTAACACTGATCAGTGACCAGTATCTTACGATTCACTAGCCTGCTTCTGACATGGTACAAGGTAACATAGTCAATTGCCATCGCCAAGGTTTAAGGAACATAACGCGGTTGTAAGAGGTACCAAAACTTTAACTGGAATTAGTTCCCAATGAGGTAAATCAGAAGCTGGCATAAGAAAGCTCTCACCTTTTCAAGGATGGGATGGTTTAATGGCAAGCAACTCACATACAAAAGCAGGTCTTAGAACAGAGGACTGAGAAGGCCCATCTCACTATTAGTAAACCGTCTTCAACCATGTAATTCTTAATATAAAGTAAAATTAAAAGTAATCAGGATACGTATTGACAAGGAGCCTTGAGTACTGTAATATGAACAACCTTGCAGATTACAGCAAACTGAAGATCTGATCTGCAATCTATCTACAAATAGCATCCTCTCTAATGACTAGGTTGAAAAATCACATATATCTCCTATACACTCTGCTGAATCATCAGAAGAACATGGGGAAAAGAAGGCAAATAAAACAGAAAAAGAATGCAAATTATTAACAATCAGAATCCTTCAACACTAGTCCTTCGAGCAGATGATGATGATGAAGATTTCCGGCTTCCTAGTCGTTTAAGTTCTTCGAAGGAAAGCGTGGATGAACAGGTGCATGGAGGCAGAGACATGGGCAGAGTAAGTGGCCTTGTGGGAGAGAGAGATGGTCTTGCTTTTGATGGTGGTGATGGCGAGAAGTTTGACCTTGAAGGTGGCGTGATAATCCCATTAAAACTCGGCGATCTCAACATATGATGCTTTCTAGCGACTCTGGCTGGTTCTTGCAGAGGGAAGCGACAAGAGTATTTCATGTCTTGTATGACTTTTAGATGTTCTACAATAGTTCTCATGGTTGGCCTCTCCAACGGGTCGTTCTGAAGACATCTCAGAGCAATATCGGCCACAGTCCGGGCTGCTTTTGATGGGAAACGGCCTTTTAACTGAGGATCCATAATCAGTGACAGCCGACAGTCGTCAGCCAAGAAAGGCCGGCTCCACCTTACCAAGTTTCTCTCTTCCTTGGGATGACGGTTATCGAGATTCCTTCTTCCTGTAAGTAGTTCCAGCAGAACAATTCCAAAACTCCACACATTGCTTTTTGGCGTCAGCAACCCCCTCTCAAGTGTCTCCACTGATAGGTTTCCAACAACCTTTAGAAAAAATAAACACGATAGCTGCTTAACGACCAAATGAAAGGCCTTGAAAGGGTCAGTACTGCATGCAAATTAAATTGGAAACTATCCATCTCAGCGTTGGTGTAAAGAAAACCAGGATGGATACAGGGGGGCCACAATAAAAACAAGTACAAATTGTAACGGAACTTACGATTGATGAGCTAGAGATCTCTGTCTCAGGAATATGACCAACACAACCATACCCAGAAAGCTTTGCACTAAAATCTTTGTCAATCTGTATATTGGCAGTAGAAAACTCATTGTACATCGCCTGTAGATTGAGCAATGGTTTCAGCAAACATCAGATGTAGTATAATCTTCTGTACAAACATATCAGACAACTGACCTCTTGGTCATCAAAGAAAAACAAAAAATTTCCCACATAATGGGAGAAAAGAAGCAGGCAGAAAATGAGCTGAGCTGTTTCTTTCAACGATTGGCCTCAATACCATCCCATGTAGGAAATAATAGCGAGGATTCCAAGCATTTAAAAAGCATCACTAAGAGAAAGCATTACAAATCACTGAATGCAATCCTCAAGAAGAAAAAAAAAAAGGAACCACAAGATAACAATTACCATAACCTCAACAAGAACTAGAAAACTAAATCATGCAGGCAGCTGTACTAATTACCTGGAAAGGCCCTTCTTCATGCAAGAAAGTAAGACCTTGTGCACCACCCAAAGCAATTTTCATCCTTGTATTCCAATCAATAGGGGGTCCATCTGATCTCTCGTGTAGGAGACGGTCCAAGCTTCCATGATAAAGCCTCTCATACACTAACATTCTCTGTTCTGACCCATCACGAGCAAAGTATCCAAGCAGTTTACAAAGGTTTGGATGTCGCATAGATGCAAGAGTGTTAACCTCACTTATGAATTCCTTCAAACCCTGGAAAACCATAAACCCAATAAATATGACTCTAATACTTTTGTCAAATATCATCAGAAAGCAAGGCACATAAAAGACAGTTAACAATGATTATTCAATAAAATGGTCTTGCTGATTCATTTAGTTTCAATGGCAAAGCCTAATCAGTGGTGAACTTGGTTCAGCAATTGCACTGATTCATAATAGGGCTACCAGATATCAAAAACATCAGACAAGCTTCAAATATGTTAAGCAATTTCTCCCAAAATTAAACCAGCATTCTCAAAGATCAAACTCTAGGAATCCACAATTCTGATCTAATTTTGAAACCACAGCATAATATGCAAACTAAAAGGAAAGCATATGTTAAACAGCAGCTAGAAGGCGAGGCAAACTACCTTCCTTTATGATATGCATCTTCCACAGCTAAGTAAATATAATTAACAGGCACAACTAAGAATCTTTTTGGAAAAACACACAAAAGTCATGAAGAAATCATGTCAAATTCATGAGTTACCTGAGCTGATGGGTTAAGACGAGTGATACTGGCTTCAAACTTCTTGGAGTTATCATCCCCAAAAGAAGCCCTATATATGACAGATGAAAGACCTTCTGACACGCATCTGTCTAATGAGAAATTGCGGCAAGCAGAAGCAATTTCTTCGTACGAAAAGCTCCGCGTTGATCCACTGTGTGTTGCATTAGGGGGCAGAGGTAATGGTCCAGAGGCATATAAAGGGCCACTGGAATTCCCTACTTTGAAGCTACTTGTAGGTTTCAAAACAGCACCTGGAGGTGAAGGAAGAGGAAGAGGTTGCGGTGTAGATGACTGCTGTTCCTTAGCTAATCCAACTCGACTCTTTGAATTTTCATGCTCATGATACCCAATTGCTGCTAGACCATCTTGTTTAGCTGCATCAAGACTTTCTGGGGCTGATAGTGCCCGTGTTCTATTCTTGGTCACTCGATTCTCTGATTGAATAGGTTTCACTCTAGTCCTAAAACTAGGGGGGGCTGAATGCAGTGACCTAGTATGGATCGGAGGTTCAGGGAGTGTAGTTGGTGTTTGCTTCTTAGGTGTGATGTGCTTGAAAGACACTGAGCGCTCAGGCTTTTTCTTCCTGCTCCTCAAAACAGTGAAGCACCCCATCTAATTGCATTCAATGATCTAAAAGAGCAGCTCTACAAAGTTTCTGTCAGAAGAACGCAACAGCATTCAAATTATCACGAAATAAATGGACTGAATCAATTATCATAAGGTAGACAATTTATAATGTGAAGAACAAAGAAGTTAATAAACAGCACAAGATACATCAATTCCCTATGATGCACCAAAAATCGTAGTTGATCCAATTAAATGGCAAGCAAACAATAATCGTTGATTTCTCCACTTTCCACATTAAAAACATAAAGTTCAAAGCTTTTTCCATTGTTGGCATTGCACAAGAAAAGTGACATCCAAACTAACAGTCATTCGGTTCATAACCCACTCACGGGCATCCATTACCGTGAGTAATACACGCAGACATCTGGGTGCCACATACTAGATGGGAAAACCACCCATGAGCTCAATTATCAACGAAAGTTCAATACTTGGCATCGCATTTCAGTTGCAATTTGGCGCCAAACAAAATGAAACGATAACCAAAGTAAAAGAAAGTTGGAACAATATCGGAGTCCATTCGGCCAATTCCATTAGGCCAAAACAAGAACACTAATCTATTAAAGAAGAAAAGAAACTATCCATGTCCTTCAGTTTCGCACCGCCAAAAATGACCTTATTCGACTAAATTTCCACGATATTAAGAAACAAAGATTTATATGCTACCGCAACGCCTTGCACCAAAAAAAAAAAAAAGAAGAACAACATCAATCACCACAGATAAACTCCAAAACCCAGATCCAAAAAAACCCCAAAATCACAAATTTTCAAGAAATCAACGATTTTGCCAGTCATAAAAAATTTTCAACCTTACACCTAAAGAAGAACGACAAAAGCGGATCAGCAGGCAAACCGATAAGATCTAGAGCCACTAACACAGCCAAGAGCTCTTTTTTCTTAATAATTAGTGACGAAAAGATAAGAAAAATTGAGAAATTAAAAACCTGAAAAAACGACGAAACATGCAAAGGCAAGGCTCTCGCTGAAACTGTGGATGGTGAAACGAAAATGGAAAGCAGAAGGAGATACCCTTTTTCAAGTACACGAGAAAGCTAATTCAAAGACATTGAAAAGCTGTGACACACGCGCACATTTGTGGGCAAGAAAAGTACGCCAAGGAAAGGAAAAGAGATGTAGGAAGGAAGAAGAAAACTAAAAGGAATTTACACTGGTCAAAGTCAAACCTACCCAAACTCTCATTTTTAATATACAAAAAGTGCTTTTTTTAATTTCTTACGTTCCTTTTTGACATTTTTGTCCTTCAAAATCAATCTTTCTACAAGTTGTTGCCATTTCATGATTAAGAATTGGTGTTTTAAAAAAAAAAACCAGATGTATTAATTTTAAATAATAATTATTATTATTTTATTATATTTAATTATGATATCTCTTCAAAATTTGTAAATTATTTTGATTATAGATTAAAATGAATTATACTTAATGTACTTGAATTCATATTTATACGTGAGTTCATTCGAAACAGTCTCTTTATCAAGTAAAAGTAAGATTGTATATTATCATATTTTTTAAACTTTATACTTCAGTAAAATTTCAACTGGGTGTTGATTATAATGACGAGACTTGAATTTAGATGTGTGGAAATTTTTTAATTAGATTTAGTGGTTAATAAATAATATTTGTTAAAGAGGATTTTGTTTTTTAATGAGTAGGTAAATTTGAGAAAGGGTTATGTCTAATTTGGTAAAATCTCGAGTGTGATCTGGAAATTCTAAGAAAGGCACCTCGATTGAAGTGACTAGTTAGTCAAAGTTTTGAAAATGTAATGATTAAACTAAAGACACGGTCAAACGAACCTATCTTTGACCGTGATTTTGTCCTGTCCGTCCGATATTGACTCGTAGCCGAAGATCAACGGGCTTTGATTGGGTGAGTTTAATATGAAAAGCTTGTGGGGGCCCACTGATATCATCAGAGAATTATAAAATATTTTTCTGAACAAAAAGAATAATCATAGGATGGGATAAGCTTCTTGTCCTTGAACTAATTATTCAAATTTAAATTTAATAAATATCTTTAATTTAATCTTAGGCATGATTAAAAGTTGAGAGGATCATATCTTCTGTGCTGATTATAGTATTCCTGTTATGTTTTACTAAATCTTATCAACACATTTATATGGACCTCACATAAATGTATAGATGAGATTTAGTAAAATATGGTTGAAAGAGAGTAACTGAAACTAAGAATTTAATATAAAAGTTAAATTGGTTCGGTTTCGCTTGGTCTGAATTTAATATGAAGCCCAATTAATTTTAAAATTTGTTTATTTACTCGACATAACATTGATTTAAAATGAGAATTGTGTTATTAATTTAGGTTTAATTTGTTGTATACGATTGTGTGATTAATGACTGAATTTAAAAAAAAATAATTAGTTCAGTTCGATGTGAAGTCAACGTATCAACATTAAGTCAAAGTTGTCTTTACCCTCAACTCCGAGCTCAAATAAAACAACAAAACGATATATGGTTAAGTATGGTAATAGGTCGAGCTGAATAAAACTTGCTAGATCTTCTCATGAAGTGATTCGAGTCTTACTTGAACTATAGTCGAGCTCAAATATGCTCTAATTTCTTTTAAAAAATGTTGCTTTATAATAGGGTTGAATCATTAATTTAAATTTAACTCATTAACTTTAGATTAACGATGACAAATTAGTCTAGTTTTATTTGATATTAACATATTAAATTGATGACAAATTAGTCTAGTTTTATTTGATATCAACATATTAAATTTAGTTTAATTAAATTCGAATTCAAGTATTTGAGTTTCATCGAATTGAGATCCGAACTCGAGATTGGAGTAAACAATTTTTTTCAAAATGTTTTGTTAGATTTGACAAACTTTAATCTCAAATAATCCAAACTCAAATTGCTCTATGGTTAATCCTACCAACTTTATATAAACTTTATTTAAGTAGAGTAGTTTAGGTATTAAATTGAGTCGAAATTAAAATAACATCGTTTAATTTCATAAAATAATATTATTTTAAAAGTAAATCGATATTTTTAAAATCTTAATTAAATTAGGTTATAGTTTTTTTAAAATTAAAATTAACTTAATACGATATACATGAATTAGAAGAAGAAGTACGTTAAACGCTGCATTAAAAGAGCTTATTCTCTTTAGGGATAACAACTAGATTCGGAGTCCGGACCCAACTTGAAGTAAACGAACCAGTTCAAGTTAATAGGATCTCAAGTCCAATTTTCCTACAAAATCGGCTCTAACTTAAGCCCTAACTCAATTTTTATATACAAAATGACATCGTTTTATTTCAGTATTTTAAATTGGAAAAAAAATAGGGCTGACCGAGTGAGGTTCGGACTCAAGCTTGAACTCGGACTAAAACTACATTAGGCTCAGTCAGACTCAAGTTCGGACCTACTGCTTCAGATCCAACCCTCAGAAGCTAGGGTCAGGCCCGACCCATTGCGATCCTACTACTCTTATCCAACTACTACTACCCTCTTTGTCTCTTCTCTCTCTATTTCTCGCTCAAAACGTTCCATTTCAGGGCATTTCAATGGCGGGAACGGGAAGTTCAACATTGGGTCTCTGTTCAACTCCGCGTTATCTGTCGTCATCGTTACCATTCTCAGTAAAACCTTCGTCTCTTTCAATGCGGAACTTCCCAAGATCAATTTGGCGTCCCACTTTTCCCAGTAACAATTCTTCCTTCAATTCATATCTGAATAAAGATTACGCAGTGTGGGTTATTGCTGATCGAATTCGTCTTACATGTAGAGATTTACGCTCTGTCTAGTAATGACATCAAGGTGGGTACCAACATTGAGGTCGATGGTGCTCCTTGGCGTGTTCTGGGTATACCCACCTCATTACTTACTCTTGTTCCTTTGCTCTTGCCCATCTTTTCTTTGTTACTTGACATTTGGGGTTTGGTTATATGTTCCTTATGACTATGTTATTGGGTTCTTCGTAGAGTTTCTTCATGTCAAACCTGGTAAAGGGGCGGCTTTTGTTAGGACCAAGCTACGGAATTATGTTACCGGAAACACAGTTGAGAAAACTTTTCGTGCTGGAACGTCGGTAATTTAATTATATATTCTCAATCCAATTCAATTTATATCTCATGCTCTGCTTCATTGCTTGCTTGGCGTAAAAATTTCCCCTTTTGCGTGTTTCACTGTGGTTTACGCACTATCTTTAGTTCAATCTTGGCATATCGATTGAATGCTTTTGGCCATGTGACTTGTGTTTGTTTAATTTTTGCTGTACCTTTCTGCTGCCATTTCTTCAGCTTGATGAGGCAAATGTGTTCAAGGAAACAAAGCAGTTCACTTATAAGGACGGTGACCAATTTGTCTTCATGGACCTGGTATTGCTTGCTATTTGAAATGTCCAAGTATAGTTAGCAATTACTTATCCATTTATGACAATATAGGCCTGTTTAACAAACTCGAGATCTTATTTGGTTCTATCGGAGCTAGCAAAAATGATAGTTGAATGGTTATAGTTGGACTATGGTGTTATCTCCTATATCAAGTTTCTGTTATGTTTTACAGAGTACGTTTGAGGAGAGTCGTCTCAATGCATCAGATGTTGGAGACAAAACAAAGTGGCTGAAAGAGGGAATGGACTGCAATTTACTCTTTTGGAAAGGAAAAGTACTTTCCTACTCTTTTTTGCTTTGGCATATGTCCAATTATCATAGGCTAAAGGAAAAGGAAAAGAAGCATCATAATTTTAAGAAATTGTGTTGAAGAGAGTGATTTATGAGAAATCCATATTTTGTGGTCTCATGGGTTGCTTTTTGTGGAAGATCATCCAATTGTGGATTACTCTTTTGATTGTAATGTTTGACTGATCCAAAATTACTAAACGCTGTGGAAAATGAGTATTTGTCTCTTCAATCCATTTCTGCCACTGACCGATCATTGATGTGGTTGCAGGTTATTGATTTTGAGCTTCCAATTACAGTAAAGCTAACTGTTGTTCAAGTCGATCCTGGTCTCAAGGGTGACACTGCTCAAGGTAATTGCATTTGGGTTCTTCACGGAAACACTAGAAATGAGTGTTTTTCAGGTTCAGATGCTCATTTGTGTTTGCCATTTAATCGTAAAGAAAGCAGGCCTCTATCGTTGTGTTAACTTTGCCCTGGATTTGTTAACATGCACTATAACATTAGAGAGATAGGTAATGACGTTAACTGCACCATGTGGATTGTCATAATCTAGGGGATATCACATTTCATGTGCCAATCCAACTCTTAATGAACGCCCTAATCTGCCAATCAAATTATGAAATAGGTCATTTCTTGTAACTATTTCCGAGTGATGAAGGAAGGTGGAAACTGTCAGCAGTCCACCCACTTGTGATGCTATCATATTGCATTCGGTGATATCTATGGGATTGAGTCATCTCTGCTTTCAGTTAATCAGTGGTTTATGCACCTATTTTGTCATTAATTGTTGTCTTATGATTAGGATAAAATTTCATTGTGTAGGTGGATCAAAACCAGCAACTCTGGACACTGGTGCTGTTGTCAATGTCCCTCTGTTTGTTAATACAGGCGACGAGATATTAGTAGATACAAGAACTGGGGATTACATGAGCCGGGCTTAAGTTTTACCCTGTAGTTTATGCACAACCGAGCTTAGAGTTAGACAACTTACGAACATGTACTTGCTTGAGAAATTTTACAGAAAGCAGCTTTCTTTTCACATGAGAGAAGTGAACTTGCATCCAAGGCACCATTAACACGAGTAGGATCAACTGCGAAAGGTCAGCCCTCTGAATACTGCATAATTTGAGATATTCTTATGCATTTGGAATTGGAATGACATTCAAGTGCATCTATCAAGTGAAATTACTACGAATTCGATTGCCAATGGCTGTAAAGTCTAGAAATCTATCGGAAGTAGGAATTGCAGAAGTAGATATATTAAACTAAAGTGTGATTATCTGAGAAATGATACATCTACTCATTGCTGAAACTAGGTGGAGAGAATATTGATGAAGTTAAGAGGAATTACTTCAATGTCAGTAAATTTCTATGTTAAGTGATGGATTGAATATGTGTTTTACATCTAGGTATCATGATCAAATACTATATTACGCTCTGAGAGATGAACAATGTGACTAACTTTTCCATATCGGATATTCTTTCTTGGAGCAAAAACTGATACAACCAAGCGTAGAAATTAAGAAAAGATTCAATCTTTATATGATATATGCATACATGTCTTCATGTTATATAGCTGAAATTAGTATGGGAAAGAAAGGTAAACCATTATGAATCAAATCCTAAGTGATCTGCTAAAAGCTTTCCAGGATTTAAGATCTCCGGGGTCTGGAGATTCCATTTTGGGTGGACTGTCCTTGTGTTTAGTGACCTTCCGCCCAAGAATTGGTCTGAACAACTTCTTCAGGATTTTCTGGAAACCCATTTTGCCATTTCGTCTTCCTTTTTTCACCTCTGGCTCTGGAGCTTGTCCAATCATTGGAACTTGGAATCGTGAACCAGACACGTCTCCTGGCTCAGATAGGCTCCGACCAAGAATGGCTTGGTTTAGTCTCACCTCAAAGGAAAGTCTCTCAAACTTGTCCAATAGTGTGCTTTGCTCGTCTCCAAATCTCTTGAGAACCACGCCTACTTCTTCATTCCTTACTTTGGTATTCATCGCCATGGAAACGAGCAGGTGATGTAGGTATCTATATCTGCAAAGAAACTGAAAAGGGTTGCTGTAATTTACAATTACCCAAGAGACTCTTTTATTATATAAGCTTCGAATAAAACTAGGAACATTCTTGTCTCGACCATCGTACCAATCTCCTACTACCAATATTATTGGATGTCACTATTTATGTCTGTGTACTTCCCAGTTTCCGGGGTAAGTGAGTCCCTAGATTCAACGGCATTGTTACTGTCAGACCATAAATCTAAGTCTTGCATTACTTGTCCTTTCTGAATACTGGTCGATACAATATAAATATAAAATTATATTGCTGATTGGCTCAATTTTCTCTTTATTCTTTCTTGTAGGAAAGGAAATTGTATCTGATTTCTTTGTCATGGTTTCCTTTTGCTTTTACACAATCTTGTATTGCACTAAAGCGCCTTGCTTGCTAGTTTTCAGGCTTTCTTTTTGCTTTTTACTCCTTTTTCTTTTACCAAGACTTGACTGATTTTACACTTAAGAAAGGCCCAATAAACTATTTGGAGACTTTTAAAAACCCATAATTCGGATGATTCCATGAGTGATGGTCCATCCAATGCTTATGTTAGCAAACATTTATCAACTGACTATTGACTTCAATTATATTCGAGTTATATTGAGTTTAAATATTCAAATTCGAATTTAATTAAAATTGTTTTGACTCATTAATTCTAAATCAAGTCTACAATTAATTTTTCATAAATTGATTCCAAAAATTTGGATAACTCAAGTTTAAACTCATCTGAATAAATTAACCTGAATTCAGTCAAGATTTTGATATTTTCTCCATTCCACACTATCTTTAGTTGTTAATAATCAAAAAGACACTGGAAAACAAGGAACAATGTCCTGACTCCAAAATCTATGGAGAACTAAAAATAAGAAAGGGTATAGAGTTTGTTTCATTGGCTTCTTCTGACGGTGATAGGTTAGTTTTGCCATTTTTCACATAGCCTGAGCGGTGGAAAAGCTTGCCACTTGAAGCTGAAAATGATTGGCATGCACTGATTTTGCCATTCCAAGAAGAGCAGAAAGAGCTTTACAGCAACTTTAATGGGGTAGGTTGGCTCTATTATTACACCACAAACCAGGGTCTGCTCTTAGTTCTACGTTAACATCTGATATAGGGAGATACATCTTTCACAATGTTTCACCACATCACTTTCATTAACCTTGCTATTTGTTAAACAGATTACTAGGATACAAATAGTTGCAGACCCCCACCATGAAACAATGAAACATGATTGATTGATTCAGTCTAGTATATAGACCATATTGGGCCGGTGATTAAGGAATCTGGTAATAGAAACAGGATCGAATCCAGAATAACATGAAAGCTAACAATACAATCGCCGCCAAGAAATTGAAAAGAACCAAACAAAATTCCATCTACTGTCTTTAGCCTACCGAAGGAAAGAATTTCTGTTCTTGAACTATGCAAGTTCAATTCAATTCCAGATCCTCTGCAGGGCACTGGATAAGCTCCAAAATGTTCACCACTTCCTCCATGTCTGGCCGGTTAGATGGCACCTGAGAAGCACAAATTAGGCCGAGTTTTATTACTGGAATAGCTTCATCAGCACGAAAGTTTCCGCGAAGCCTATGATCAACACATTCCTCCACTCTGCCATCCTCCAATGCTCCTCTCACCAAGTCACAAAGCACCACTACATCATCCTCCATGTACTCAACTGGCCTTTTCCCGGTCACCACCTCCAAGACCAAGACCCCAAAACCATACACATCACATTTCTCTGTTATCTTCACAGTTTTACAAGCAAACTCAGGAGCCATGTAGCCAAGAGCACTTTGGATTTTGCTGCTTAGGATGCAATGGTCTAGCACTGGCAATAGTGTTGCTAAGCCAAAGTCGCCAACTTTTGGCTCACCAAAATCATCTATTATAACATTTGTTGATTTCAGATTGTAGTGAATGATGTTCATATGATGCAGATAGGCCAAGCCTTTTGCCGTTCCTAGAATTACGTCGAATCTCTGTCGCCAGGAGAGACAGTTTGTGTTTGGTACATCATGCAGATGCTTGTACAAGCTCCCATTGGAAACGTATTCATAAATAAGTAACTGCAATGATGGAGTCCAGTAATAGCCTTCCAATGCCACGAGATTATTGTGCCTGACTTTCCCAAGTTTCTTCACTTCCCTCTCAAATTCTTCTTGGGATCTAATAAAGCTTAAAACTGTTAGTTTCTTTATAGCAACTGAACGCCCATCATGAAGTGTTGTTCGGTAAACAACTCCGAACCCGCCACGGCCAATTTCAGAATCCTTGTTCAGAAGTGCATTTGTCCCAGCAACAAAATCAGCATCACCAGAAAACATGACAAGCTTGCCATACTTTGGATCATTAGAAGGGGAACAACTGAAATCCTCCCCACCTGACAGTGTGATTGCAGCAGGAGAATGTGACCTGGAAGACCTCCTAACATGGATGTTGAGGAGAGTAACAGCTATCACACCAACAGCAATAAATGAAGCTGCACCAATAGCTATAAGGACAGAGATGCTGAGAACAATTTTCCTATGATGCTGACTTAAAGAAGAGGCGTTGGAGGAGGAATTGTGGGAGTTCGGATCAAGGAAAATGGGTTTCGGATGTGAGGAAGGGCATGAACGGTTGACAAGAGAACCGCATAAAGATGGATTGTCAGAGACAGATGAGGGGGAAATGGTGTTGAAAAAACCTCCAAGTGGTAGCTCACCTTGCAGGCTATTATGGGAGATGTTGAAACATTGCAGGTTTGAAAGATCTGTCAACTCCTTAGGTAAGCTACCAGATAGGGTATTGAAAGATAAGTCAACAAACTGGAGGTTTCTTAGATTCGCAATGGCTGCCGGAATAGGGCCAGTGAGATTGTTTTCAGATAAGATCCTGAAAGTTTCAAGTAGAGAACAAAGAGAAGTTTCTGTTAGAATTTGAAGCAAGGGTAAGGAAACAAGTAAAGCCACAGGATTATAACACAAGCATCTTCATGAAATGGCCTTATCAGGAAAAACATGAAACACTTGGAAGCAGCCAAGAAACAGAAATCTAGTTAACAAATTCCAGGAAAGCTTGAACTCACAGAGATGTTAGAGACGAGCAGTTCTTTATTTCAGCTGGGATATTACCAGTCAGCACATTCTTTTCCAGCCTCAGTTCCAAGAGTGAAGCTGCTGCTCCAATTTCAGAAGGAATGATTCCATTGAGCATATTACCGCTCAAGTCAAGGACTTGCATTGCTTCAAGTTCTCCTACGCTAGACGGGATAGAACCCGAGAGCTGGTTCTTGGATATATTCAAGAGCAACAAGCTGCTCAGAACTCCTACATTATATGGAATTTCACCAGAAAAAGCATTTGAAGAGAGATCCAAGACCTGAAGACCCTGAAGAGACTTTTCCAAGGATGTAACTAAAGGGTTTTTGATGCTTTCACTTAACTTGTTACCAGAAATTGACACACTTCTTACTCCCATCTTAAAAACCCAAGAAGGAAGATGACCAGACAAACAATTCTGACTAACATCTATACTTATAAGGTTGGGGCAATTTCCAATAGATTCAGGTAATCCACCATTAAGCTGGTTAATGGACAGATTTAGTTCCTTCAGTAAATATAGATTACCAACAGAATTTGGAATCCTACCAAAGAATCTGTTGCTAGAAAAGTCTAAAATCTCAAGATTCCTCAGTTCCCCAATCCAACCAGGAACTTCACCAGTGAATGAGTTTCCTCCTAATCTAAGAGAACTGCAACCTGTAAGATTCTGCAACGACTCTGAAAGGCCACCAAACAGAGAATTGTGGCTGAAATCAACTTGTTTCAGAGACAAACACCCTCCTATATCTGCTGGAAGCTGACCAGAAAACCTGTTCTTTCGCAAGTTAATCGCTCTCAAATCATTCAAGTTCGCAATTCCTTCTGGAACAGCTCCTTCCAAGAAGTTGTCTGATAAATCAATATATTGAAGCTCTCTCAGAAGCCATAAACCAGATGGTAACTCCCCAGAAAGCTGATTAGATGAAAAATTAACAGATAACAGTGTCAGGCACGAGCTCAAAGAATCAGGAATCTGGCCTGTGAGGTTATTCCTAGCAAACGAAACAGATCTCAGTGACCCACATTGCTGGAAAAAATCAGCAGGGATTGTCCCTGAGAGATTATTGTCGCTCAAGTCAACAACTTGTAAACCCCCAAACTTAACAAGACCCGACTTTATGGTCCCAGTGAAGTTGTTACTCGACAACGACAGAACTTGCAGATACTGCAACCTCGAGATTCCACGACCGATGTGCCCAGAAAGTGAGAAACCGTCAAGAATCAGCTTGGTGACCCTATGAGATACTGGGTCGCATGTGACACCGACCCAATAGCAGGGGGTGTCATCTTCTTCGCACCATGATTTCAGATTAGAGTAAGGGTCTCGAAGACCAGCCTTGAAGACGATCAAACCAAGGACATCATCGTTGAACATTGGGTCCAAGGACTGTACTAAAACTGAAGCCGAAACAAGAAGACAGAGTTTGAACAGCATCTTCAAGCTCACTACTCCAGTATTTCATTAAAGATGGAAGCTTTCAAGAATGTTATTCCATGGAAGTATTCGAACTAGCAGTTATACAAGTTGTAATACAAAAAGTCATCGAAATGGAGAACAGGGATAGCTGGAATACCGCGTGTAGGGTCCGAAGGACAGAGAATAGCGTTCGGAAGCTTCACATGAAAAATATGAATGGAGGTTACAACCAAGGACAGAGAATGTTTTTGTAGGAAAATATAAGGATACAAATTTTAGCGGCAGGAGGCAAATATAGAAGAAAAAGAAAAGCACTAAACACTAAAGAAACGCAAAGGCTCTGTTTTTGATCCAGTAAACAGCCAAAGAAAATGACCAGACAAGTCAGTGTAAGAACTAGAAAGAGACAAAAAAACAAAGGTGAAACGAAGGATTAAGGATAACGATGAAACAGAAACAGACGAAAAGTTTGAACTTGGAGAAAAGCTGAGACAAAGTGTTTGAGAAAAGAGAAAGAATGAACGACTTGTTGGGGAGTGGGAGTAGAGCAGACTTCAAAAACAGAGTGTTCCTGAATAAGGCGGCAAGTTCACCGGAAAGAGCAGCAACAGGGGCCGGAGAGAGGAGTGATGAGCTATAGATATTCGAAGAACTCGAAGAAAAAGAGAGCAAATTGGGGTCAGACGACAGAGATGAGAACGAAGGAATAAAAGATTGGAGCTTTTGAAATGCTTCTTGAAACAGAGCATTACAGAGAGGCTCGCTTTCTTTGGTCAAAAGAGGCTATTATGTGTAACTCTGCCTAGCATTTTCTTCTCTTTTCTTTTCCAACTCCTAAACCTCATAGTTTGTTTATTTTCCTTCTCTGTTTTCCACTAAGTATGACTTATTTTATGCTTTCTGTCATTTATATTTTTCCAGATAAAGACAAGGACTGCCGTTTTCATTACCGTAATCTGATGAATGGAATCATCTCCGTTACTTCTCGAATTACTGTAGATTAGGATATTGATTTGATTCTTGCATAAGCTAATGCTGAAATGGAAGGAGGGGCATGAAGTTTTAGTTAGATGAAAACTACGTAGGTGTTTAAATGACAATATGTTACGGTTAAACATGCATCATCAAGCCGATAGAGCATATCTAAATGGTCCCCAGAATCATTATCTTATATGAAAATAACAAGAGGCCAAGATTTGGAGAAGTTGGGTGATGATTAATGTTATAAATTAAGTTTGAATCAAACTGGGATATTTTACCTGAATCGAGATGTAGATTTATAAATGTAACAGACAGTAAAAGGACAAACACTCACTTCACTTGGTTCATAACCTTGTTTCACTCACACACACACACATTTATATATATATATATATAGACACACACATATGTTCTTGGAGACCAAAACCTGTAAGAAGTCCGTAAAGTACAAGTTAAGGTAAAGGCAAGAGGGCAAATCGTAGTTTTGTAGTTTTCGATATGATTCAAGAGTGTTGTCAACTCTAGGTGGAATGTGGCCAAAATTCCTCTGTTTTTCTTTGAAAAATTCTGTGTCTTGTTCTTATCAAATGCACATTAGGCCAAAATTCCACCAACTCCCTGTTGCGTAGTAAGCTTTATTTACTATTTTACTTGTGGACTTAGGAGGCCTAGCTTGTTGTTAAGTTAATATATTTAACATTTTCTTGCATGCAGAACTTAGAAAAGAACATGGAGTTCAAAGAATGAGAGATCTGTTTTTGTTAAAAAGGTTTTGCAGTTTGATCTCTCTGTTCGAAATGTTAATTTTTATGGTATGTTTAGTGGCGATTCTCGGCGTAATTGGCGGGATATAAGCCCTTCCATGTCCACACTGCTCTTTGGATTTCTGACAATTGACTGCTTTGGTTCAAGGGCAACATTCAATACCATATCTAGCAAAACAGAGCAGTTTCTGGGTTACTTCACCTCCTAATCTCTTTAACAGTTTCCAAGCCTGCTTATACTATCCTCCTCGCAGTGCCGGGCTAGACCCAAAACCGAACCTAAAAAGGATTCTAAATCCGACCACGAATACCTGAGTTTAAACTTTGAAGCCATCAAATATAACTTGCTTCGTTAACTGTAACCCTACTCCTGCCAATTTCTCATCATTGAACAGACTCGAAAAAATTTCATTCTCAGACTTGAAACCGAGCTCGGCCAGGTCAGACCCTAGCTTTCCAGGAACCACTATCAAAAAGGTTTCATCTTAAGCACCAGAGAGACTTTTTTCAAAGGGTGAGATATTATGTATTGCTTGTTGATGCTTGGAAAGTAGTAGTATTAAGCTAAGCCTTCTCATCAGAATAATGTCTGGAAAATGAAGCACTTAGCAGTGATGGAAGTCCAAGATGCAGAACTTACGAATACCAAATCATGCAGAATAGAGCAATTTATCGAATCTAACCAAATGATCCAAAGTAGAACAAGAAAGTTTCATAATTCGATAGTCAACCACCGAAAAACACCATCTTTCTATAGTTTAATTAATTTGATCGTCGTAAACCAATCGCCTAAAAATGACCCACACTTAATTCTGCAAGTCTAATGATGGGATCCCTAAAACACAGACTCAGATATCAGTCTGCAGTAGATCTAGCTCTAGATGTTTGAGCTCATACGTAAACCCGGCGAATCTATATACTCGGAAATCATACATCACCACGCAACCCACTCAACAGCTCCTAGCCTTAAAGTCCCTTACTTTTTAGCTGAATATCAGGAAGAAAACAAGTAAATATAACCAACTTAACTACGCAGCAATTCAAATATCATCAGAACAGATCACGGAGAAGGAAATTCTAACTATTGATTTGTATCATCCACATGAACTTCAGGCACTGTTGTTTACAAAATATGTACTTTCTAAATACAAAAGAGTGAGACTAAGTGTAAGAAAGCGGAAAATGCATCAGTTAAAGGGTATGCTAATACGACTTTGTACTATTCATTCGGGTCCTCACACGTCTACGCGTGAAGGATGATGCACTGGTATCTCTCCTTGGCTATCCAATGGCATGTACTGTGCCATAATGGCTCTTATCTCCGAATCCATGTATCTCTGCAAATTGATGTATAACACAAGGTCAGATGCATAGTTGTTGACATATTAAGGACATGGCAACAAATCACATAAAACAACTCAGTCCGCCCGAATTGTTTTTTCTCTATTAGCATAATCAGCACAAAGGCTTCAATTTCCAACATATAAAAGCTAATTGGTAATCTGACTACATACCCGGATTCTATACTTGTACACTGCATATCCAGCAACTCCAGCAGCGGCTAAACCAAGAATGATCACCCACACAAAGCTCCAGCTAACCTCTGTGGTAGATTCTTTACCTGAATCATGAAAATTGGTACTTAAGCTCTACCAAAAAAATAATGAGCAAGTATTGTTAAATATGATGGAAGGCTGTAAAAGACATAACCAACTAATAATATACTCATTGAACTTTCTGACAATTAAGTTCTACTGACTGAAAATTATACATTCTGCATTTATTATTATTCGTGAGGAGCCTATTAGATGAAGAGAAGATTCTAACGAGTTCATATAGACATAAAAAATTCCAAATGTCAACCAAAGTATATCAATCACAAAACATCAAATTTAAATAACTGGCATTTAGGTTGAACTGTAGAGAAACACGACAAGAAATGAAGATTAAAACTAAAAACATGTAGTTCATGAGGGAGCAAGGCTCATGTTACCGTGATGATTATCAATTTTGATGATAGTGACAAGTTTGTATTATTGAAAGCAACAAATGGGTATACTTACTTATGCATGTATCATGTTCTCGCATGTATAACAAACCACCACCACAGCTGCACTCATAACTGCCCCATGTGTTCTTGCATTTGCATTGAGGACATTGGCAGGCCACTTTCTCTTTGCACTCATCCACATCTGGAACACAATCAAGTTTAATAAATTTTGTAGCAAATTAATCTGTTTTTTGACAAGTAAACTTCTTACATCTGGGACAATGCTACAAATGATTTTTCTTTACACTCATCTAAGCGTAACAAAAAGATGTTTACTTCTTTGAAAGATTATCCCATATCCTATATGGCTTAAGACTGAAATTTTATAATGCACGAGATGAACTTCATCAAGAATAAAGTTCTTGATAAAGCAGCTGGCAGATTGAATTGACTAAAAATAAGCATGCGTTGCATTTTGAATTAATACACGAGATGCCACAACACTTTCCATAATCCTTCAACCAGGACTCTCATTATTGTTTGGTCTTTACGGTCAAAATTATTGAGGTGAACAGATTCTATATTGGTTCAGGAAAAAGTGGTAGACAGTAACAGAACTAAAACGAAGAAAACTTGAATAAGGAATCAAGAGGTGCAAGCCACGTGAACTGATTCATTGTCCATTATCTGTAGCAGAATGACAGGAGATCAAATGATTAATCAAGGGTAGAAATGAGTACCCTCGCATGTGTTGACTCCATCACCCTTAAATCCTGGAGGACACTTGCAACTTTGTGGATTATCATCCTAGAAAATTGTTAGAAAACGTAGCATAAAAATCATTAGAATACGTAACTACAGGAAAATGATTGAAGGAACGAAAATAGAAGTAAAGAAGCTCATTATATTTAAAGCTGGAATACTTACAATGCAAGCAGAGAAAGTTTTACCATCTTGGGTTGCTTTCCAACATCCCCCATTATTAATTTCACAACGTAAAGCACCTGAAGCTGATTGGGGAGCAGGAAGGAGTGTGAATACAAGCAGAAAATGATTGTGTGATTTCAAAATAAAAAAGAATGGCTGTAAAACTCTAAGGATCCCTATATCTAGTGGAGCTACGCAAGTTTATAGAAATTCTTGTCCCTTATATTTTCTTTTGAAAAAAAGAAAGTAATGTTAAATCTTAAGATGACATATCAGGAACTGTTAGCAAATGCTTCAAAATTGTTACTTAGTTGTTAGTGGGTTTCGTGGGTTGTGTAACTTCTTAGTCAAATAGCATGTTTACTTTGTTGATATTATCTAGTTGCTACTGGAGGATTAAGTGGGCTGTTTACCCACTACCTAGTTAGTTGCTTGGTTTTAGCTTAGTGGGTTTACTTTGAGTCTATTTATGTAGCTAAACTCTTGTGTTATTTTATGCGAAAGGCAGAAAGTTTGTGCAGTATCTTTAATTACTACTCTGCTTCATTTATCTTTTCTTTTTTTTTCCCAACACGATATCAAAGCTCCAATTATTCTTGGGCTTGTGAGGATTTAGTAGCAACATGGCATCAAACAATTTCTCTATTCCAATTCCTATTTTCAATGGAGAAAAGTATCACACCTGGGCTATCAAAATGAAGTCCTATTTGCAAGTTTTTAGGTTATGGGAGGCCACTGAAAGTGAGTTTAAGCCTAAACCTCTTCCACAAAATCCAACCCTAAACTAAATCAAGAAGAATGATCAAGGGCGGAGAACCAAAAGCTCTATCTTGCCTTCATTCGACCATGACGGAAGGAATTTTCAGGAGTATAATGGCATGTGAATCTCCTAAAGCATGGGAGAAACTAAAAGAAGAATTTTGAGGGCAACACTCAAACTAAGATGATGCAAATTTTGAATCTCAAGTGGGAATTTGCGATGTCAAAAAAGAAGAATTCTAAAGGTGTCAAGGAATATAGGAGCAAACTTATATCCATTGTCAATCAAATCAAGTTACTTAGTGAAGAATTTCCTACTCAAAGGGATGTAGACAAGCTTCTTGTGATACTTCCTGAAAGGTACAAGTCAAAAATTTCATCTCTTGAAGTTACTAAAGTTCTATCAAATATAACCTTTGCACGGTTACTAAACACTCTTCAAGTTATGGACCAAAAAAGAATAATGAGGGATGGAGAAAATGGTAATAAGGTCGAAGAAGCACACATGGTCAAGAGTTCCTCCTCAAAGGATAAAAGTAAAATTCTCCAATGTACAAATTATAAGAAGCCCGGCCATTTACAAAAAAACTGTAGTACTTCAAGTGCAAGAGGTTTGGGCATTTACAAAAAAACTGCAGATTTCAAAATGAAGAAACAAACATGGCACAAGAAGAAACTCTTTTTTAAAATTGTTGGTGAGAAGTGCACTATGGAGAGATGTGCTCCAATATCTATAAGTTGATGATAATGTGCATTAACAAATTTGAAGACGGTGATGAGAAGTGCATATATTAGGAAAGAAGTACTCCTCCATCCATGAAATTTTGAAGCAAGGGGGAGTGTTAGCAAATGCTTCAAAATTGTTACTTAGTTGTTAGTGGGTTTCGTGGATTCTGTAACTTCTAAGTCAAATAGCATGTTTATTTTGTTGATATTATCTGGTTGTTAGTGGAGGATTATGCGAGCTGTTTACCCATTACCTAGTTAGTTGCTTGGTTTTAGCTTAGGAGGTTTACTTTGATTCTATTTATGTAGCTAAACTCTTGTGTTATTTTATGTGAAAGGCAACAAGTTTGAGTAGTATCTTTAATTACTCCTCTGCTTTATTTTTCTTTTTTTTTTTTCCCACAGGAACAATCAGCTCGACATCCCTTAACACAGAAAATACTAGTGGCTAAAATCTCAACAGAATAACATATCAAAGCGGCTAAAATTGAGTCATAGAATAATTAAAACCCATAGGTTACCCAATTTCATTAGAAGCCAAACAGAACCAAAAAAAATAAAGCAAAAATCAATTGTCTTATGTCCTTGAAAAATTTTAGTGAAAAAAACAGTGAATCAGAATTTGAACAGAGAAAGAAAAAATTCACCTTCACAATGAGTATAACCATCCCCAGAAAATCTCACACCTTGTACCACTGGACATTCACACACTCTACCACGAAAAGTATCCTATGGAGTTCAAGTCCAGAAAGTATTTTGCAGTTAGTATTGGCAGATATCCAACAAATATAGTCACTAAAAATGGTTGAAATCATGTCAATACCTTGCATGCAGTAAGGTTAGCAGCTTTGTCCTGCCAGCACCCTCCATTTTTTTCCAAACATTCATTGGTTTCTATATCTGTAGAAACATCAAGTTAACAATGGTCAACATATCAAAGAAAAATTTTGTTCAGTAAAATGGTACTAAATCATTCGTAGAGACTATGACAACACAACTAATGCTATTAATTTTACACCCATGTTTCTGTGCAGTACAGTAACACACCAGAATCACTGTCTAAAGTCAAAACTGTAAGAAAATTAACAAAGATTAATTCTATTTAGAATAAGAATTCAAAGATCATAACCTTCAGTTAGACATATGGCTGGTTCTGTTGTCTCCTGGAAGCCTGCACATATAGCCTTAAGAACTGCTCCTTTGTCCAACTTACCTAAAATTAGTATAAGTAGATGGTCAGAAATCAAGAATAAGTTAATGAGGTAGTTAAAAGGAGCTGTAATATACCCATTGCACACCTCTATACTGTCTATTGTTTATTACAAGGGTTGGCAGGATAGTCACATCGCCTCGAACATCATGTCCAATCTGAAGTAGAAAAATATCCAGATGATAGAGCTTGATGACAAGGAAACGTAGCAATGCAAATTATTTGTTTTCTATGAACATACCTGTGCCTCCTGCTCAGCTTTAAGAACAGCATTTTCCACATCTGCCTCAGGATCTCCTATGCATTCATCTACCTTCTTGAGATCAATACCTAGGCAAGAGGCAGAATTAAGAAAAAAGTTGTTAAAAACTTTGCCCCTCTCTGCAGATACTATGCAAAGAAGATGATGAATATTCACAGATTTATGGAAGACTGACAAACAGTTAAGCTAACTGCCAGAAAACAAAAGCAAGAAAACATAACTTTGGTTTTCTTCCAACAGAAAATGGTTGCACAAATTGGCAGACCAAATAACAAATAGAATAAAGAACCCAATGACCTACCAAGAGACTTAATAACTTCATTTGCGCACTCCTTGTTATATTTGTTATCCTTCATTGGGCAACGAATTGAGAAGTCAGTTACATAGTCCCACCAAAGCCATGGTTTTTGACTTTCATTGGCTACTTTGAAAACACAAACTTGACGAAGATTCTGAATCACAACATCTTTTCCATCATACCCTCTACTAAAGTCTTGCTCAGGATCCGGAGCACAGTATCTTCCATGGTTGATGCATTGAGATTTGCACTGCTTGCTCAGAATGAAGGCTTCAGGGCAATACCATGTTATGTAGTGTGGCGTGAATTGAGTGTAACCCTTCTGCTCAAGTATCTGAGCTGCACCTTTGAAGTTCTTGACAAACTCAATCTGGCTGTCACACTTTTGCCCACACTCGTCGTTGCTATTTGTCCAGAACTCATACTCAACCCGCTCGTCAGGATGTGGAAGAGCCTCTGTCCAATCAAGATTCATGTTAACCATATCTCCACCAGATAAAGCCTTCTTGATATTATCCCCCAAAGACTTGCCAATGAGAGCAGAAGGGATAGTGATGTTCTGTAAATACTCAGCATCTGCATGTTCTTCTCCAGGGGAGTCCATAGTTATCAGTGGTTCGGTTCTGTCATCAGCAACAAGAATAGCGGCAGCTCCACCATTTTGTGCATTCCATGCCTTCAAGGTAAAGTAACAGTCTGCAGGGACAAGAATCTTTAAGATGGGAAGCACCAGTTGAAAATTTGAGAAAGAAACAACAATAAGAACACGCCCTGTTCATCTTGATTCGAAATCCCTCTATCAGAAATGAGAAGGGAATGGAAAATAAATAACAAAATATCGAAAAAGTTGCAGCCTCGCATTAAATGAACGGTAGGGTTTACACAACTACTATCAGATCAAATTAAAGAACAATAATTATCCCAATCATTAGGGCTAAATCAACTTCAATGCAAAAGCCTGTTTTGAGCATTCATATTCAAGAAAAACACATAGATCAAGAACTTCGAAACTGGAAACTTGAGGATGTTAAATAAATAAGAGCAATAATTAAAAACGTTGCCATATGTAGCAAAATTTCCCAAAATATCAAGTCTCTAACTTTATTCTTCTGGACAAATCACATTGAAGGTTACGAAACTTCGCATCTAACGAATAAAGATTCAAAATTGACGAGAAAAACAAGAGATCAAAGACGTGAAACTAAAGAAGCTAACCTCCTCGATCGACAAGAAGAAAAGTGGGAAGACCGCCTGGTTTCGATTTGAAGGAGATACCAACTTCATCGAAGCCTTTGCATGCCTTTTGATTGGCTTTCGGATAAACCACAGTCCCAACCAGAGTACCTCCATATTGCGGAACTCCGAAATTCCCAATCGCACACTCATGCACCCCCTTCAATGAATCCGGCGACGTCACTTTCAAGCTATTCTTCTCCACAACAAACCGACCCACACAAGAACCACATAGCAAAAGCCATACACAGGTTAAAAATCCTAGCTTTACCTTCATGTTTCCTCTAAACCAATTCCCCATATCTCAATCAGATTCCAATCGATCGAAAGAGGAATAACCCAATTTAAGTTATGCCCTCTTTTGCACGAAAAAGTTAACCAGAGTACTAAAATATTCTCTATAAATACAACTTTGGAGTCTTAGGGATTAAGGAAAAAACAGACTTAAACCGACAAATTTGATTGATTCAAGGTACTTTCAAACAAAAGCCGGACTCTTTTCAAAAGTCCAGATCGAGAAAAATGATGAATTTAGCAGAGAAACTATTTCTGGCAGCTCAAAGTGTCGCCTTGATTATTCACCGAGAACCAACCAAAGATCTTGACTTCTTATTTTGTACCTTAATATAACTAGAAAATTTCAAAGCTTTCGTGGCTATATCATTTGAATTGAAATATATATTACCATTAACGAAAAAGTTAGTAGTATAAGTAGTTTCGATTTGAAGCTCCGTCTCCTAACAGAAATGGAAGACCACCATTAATGGAGGCCAATTTATCGATTTAAAACACTACGTTTTGTTCTAGCAACATCAATTAATAAATAAAAGCACCCACCAAAGCATCTGATTAATCAAGAACATGTGGGACCCCGTTGATGGACTTTGTACTTTGGCATGTGATCCACGTGTTCAGTTATACTGTACCAACGTGGGGTTTTACATGTTTCCATCGGACTGACATGGTACCTTTACAAAACCAGACTCAATAGATATGTCCAATGATCTGTTTTGCCCTTGAAAATTTGCAAAGGTGAAAGGCTGAAACTTTGATTAATATCAACAGCCAACTCGCCAAGGGCGGATGGGCCTCAACGACTCTCGGCCATTTCTTTATTGGGACAAAATTATCACGGATGGGCTTAGCAGTGTCGGAGAGACCATTTGTCCGATGTGAAGTAGAAGAAGATACGTTGCTTCATGAGATAGATTCAGATATGAAAATTTGGTCCAGGCTAGATCGAGTCAAGTTCCGGCCTGTTAATAGGTCGAGTCCAATATAACGGGGCTCAAATGCAGGTTTAGATTCAAGTACTCAGATTCAATTGAATTCGGACTTAGGTCTTAGTGACTCAAAGCTCCAACCTGTTGTCAGCCCAAAACTGACGAAAAGAAGAATTACTAAATATTAAGAAATTGAGATGACTTCAATATCACACAAGAAAATGGAACCTAAGAACCAAGTTCTCTATTATCTTCTACCTCAACTTTTCTTGTAAGGTTTTATTCACAAGTTTTTTATACACACAAATATGGAGTGCATATCAAAGATTCCGCAAATAAATTCATGGATATGTACCATCTTACAAGGAAAGATTGATATTATTCTCGCTTATCTTCCTCAAGATCATCTACCAGCCCTATTCTCTCCAGCTTACTGGCAGGATCTCCAGTTGCTTTCACACCACTTGTCAATGAGATACCCTCCTCATCAAACTCCTCCATGTTTTCATCTGAATAAGCATATCTGCAAAATCCATATCGAATTTAGCTGCATTGCAATGAATCTGTATCGGACATATCCATTTCAATATAAGTGAAGCTAAATTGAGAAACATAGTATACATAATCAGTGGATAAGAAAGCAATCAGGATTTCCTGTTCTATACCAGTCAAGAACACAATCATCAGTATCATACTAAGATCACAATCAGTTTACTGCCATACACCCACGCACCACCAACCCTTCAATAAGACACGACTAAGAGCAAAAGACAATGGATAGTCTTATTATCAATTCAAGAAGCAATCATCCCAACATTGGACAACTAGGCTATTTCAGTGGAAAGCAACCATAACAAAGGAATTATTTAAGTGAGAAACAAAAACATCGACATAAAGTGGAAACATAATCTGAAGTTCAAAAAGTGGTTGGACACCAAAACAAACAGAAGAGGTTATATCAGGGCAAGTACCTAGTCGGGTTACTTGAGGGAGCCCAGAGGACACAAATCACTATCAAGAGAGCATATGCAAGCAGAGTCCAGAAAGCAGGAATGACCCAAGCAATTTGCCACAGCTCACTTAGGGGGTCAGTTGCATTGAAGTATAACTGAGCGCGAAAAAAGCCAGAGCAAAAATGAGTATCTTCTTACCATCAACAATTACACAGACTACATCACTTGGCATTACAGTTCCTAAAATTTGAATAGGAAAAAAAATACTACCTCAAAGCCAATCCAAGCAATTGAGAGCAGGACAGATCCTGCAAGGGAATTGGTAAACTTCCGGTACAGTTCTAATTTAGCCATGTTTCTTCTTATCTGTGACCAAAAGAAAGAAAAAGAGGGGGGCAAAAACAGAATAATTTAACCGCATAGTTGGGACACTATACCTTCAAATAATCCAATAAATGATAGGACATCCCAGTCCAGTTACACTGCAACACACAAACTTATCATGCATTGTACTCGCCTGGCACTCATATTCAAACTTATTTCCACAGTGTCTATACCAAAATAATGTATCTCAAGTTTTTGGGTAGGCAAGGTTGAAAATGCTAATTACCTGAAGCAAGGTTGAAAATGCTAATTACCTGAAGCTTCTCCAAAGTTTTCGATAGTGAAGAGAAAATCCAGATAATGAAGCAAGAATCTAGGAAGGCAACAGGAAGGACCAAAAACAATTTTGTTTTCTTCGAGAAGTCGTTGATGTTACCCAAATGTTCAACCAGATAAAGCGCCTCAGAGGCAATAAAATAGATTAAACCGAGAAGTAGTATTCTTGAGGTTATGCCACCAAGGGTAGGCTTTACAACCCCATAGCCCATGGAGACTGCCAAAAGAAGAAGACGAGACAGTGTCTTCTTGACAGTGCTAAAGGTGACAGCCCACAGTGTAACACCTATCGGTCTCATTCCTGTTGAATTAAAGTTCGAATATTCAAAATACCAGACAGCCATCTCACACATTCCAAGGGCAATCACTGCAGTAATGTAGTAGTGCAACTGTATGATATCCTTCCAGTGCTGAACAAACCTTAAGAACCATAATATTCCCAGTGCAAGGTAAGCCAAAGACATAATGCCAGAGAATGTCATAAGAGGAGTCATCTTTCCTGGCAAATAACCATATGGATTTTTCCATACAGTCCTCCCTTTGATCAACGTGCCCTTGAGTTGTGGATCACAAAACATGAAATAAAGGTAGTACATACCCGTGCTATTTATTTCAACACTTTCGGGTTCCATTCGTACTTCTTCATTTTTGCCAGCAAAGGAGGTTTTAATTCGTTTCGGCCATTCAGGATTGTCTGGATTTTTCTGGATAATAATCTCCCCCAGTTTGCAGGATCCACTTTCAGCAAGAGTAGGAGTGCAGCATATAACATTAGTTTTCAGAAAAGCTCCTCCAATCCTTTCTCTCTCTTGGACCTCAAGAATGATGGCTTCCACTAAACCGGTGCTCTGCTGCATTTCGTTCTGTTTACTTGCTGCCTCTTTTGGTCTCACAAAGACAACATCTTCAAACCTAATATTCCACCAGTTGGTATTATGATCTTGAAGTGAGAATTGCATTCAATTGATCAAGGAAAAGAACCATTTTTTCATTCCAAATACACAACCAGAAATCCAGATGAAAACCAACTAAACTAAGAAGGTTGGTCCATCCATCTTTTCAGTCCAAAAACCAACTGAACTAAGAAAGTTGGTTCATCCATATTTTCAACTAGATTGCCAGTTCTCAAACGTAAACTAATTCATAGATAATAGGCTATTGCTAAGATCAAAAGCAATGGATTCACCCATTGTCCCAATACTGCTCAAAAGATGCAACTTTTTCAAAAAACCAACAGCACAGAACTGAGAACGTTAACAAAAGAAAAAAAAAACACCAAAGATAAACGAATAGAAAAAAACAAGAACATACCTAATGAACGACTTTCCTTTGAGGGTTTTTTTGGGAGAAGTAGAAGCAGAGTCGCGGACTATAGAAGCATAGATACCTTCACTGCCGCCATGGAAGAAGAAAGCATTCGATTGTGGAATAAATGCTTCTTTGTTATATACATGAATCGACCCACTCACTTCTTTAACGAACGAGCTGAAACTAATCAAACACAAAACAAAGCCAACCCAGAAACCTAGCAGAAGACTAGGTTTGACTTTCTCCCCCATCTCTCCGATGGCTTCCACTGACCCCACAGTAAACTGTTGGTTGAAGAAAACAGAACACCCACCTGGGCCACCTCCCTCGCACTACTGTCTTACGATTATGACTTGTTAACTGAAAATGGCCCATAGGCCTTTGTTTAAGTTTCGATTTTTCTTCAAATCATTAGATAATTGGGCTTGGCCTTAACAGAAGACTCTCACTGCCGAATACCCAGGTAAATGACAGATTATTCAGTTCTTCTTCTTTCTGTAAAGCGTAAATGTTTAATCAGCATGAAGTTGCCCAAACGATTAGGATTCTATCTGATAAAGATTTGTGCTTTTGAAATTGCTCGCTAATGGGTTTGCCACTAAATATTAGTTGTTGATGCCTCAGACTCCATATCAGCATCTTTTAATTCCACTATATATTCCAGTCCACAGAAGGTGTTATTTGCCTAACGTCATGACCTAAACTCCACCACTATGCATGAGTTGTATCAGAGTAGTTAAGTCACCATTGGAGAAAGCTTTGCTCTTCCTTGTTAATTGGCAAGTTTCTGCTTCCAAAACTTTCCAATATGATGAATTTGATTCATTATCTTGACAGCCTTTTGGTCCCTTCGAGTATTTTTCTCTTGGTTGGTTACCATACCTATCTCTGGCATTGTCTCAAGAACAAACCGTTCAAAACCACTAGTGGGTTCAACGCATCAAGAAGGAAACTTTGGCTTCTGAACATGAAAGAGGTTAATCCAAAACTCCCCACAATAACATATCTGAGTTCCAGGATTCTGCTATAATGGGTTTGTTTTTCTTCTTCTTTTTCCCATATGCAGGGTGATGAGAAGAAAGGTATGCTCGCTGTGCAGAGCCTGAGAAACACTCTAATGGCAACAGTATTTACTGCTTCCATGGCCATTATCGTTAACTTATCAGTGGCAGCTTTGATTAACAACACCTACAATGCAAGCCACCTTCTAAATAGTACAATTTTTGGGTCACAATCTGGTAAGATTTATGTTCTGAAGTTCAGTCTAGCATCAGCATTTTTGTCTGTCAGCTTGTTATGCAACTCCATGGCACTTGGCTACTTGACTGATGCAAATTTCCTGATAAATGCTTCTGGGGAGTTCTCTTCAGCTGCTGATTATACACAAACAATTTTCCAACGAGGGTTCTTATTGAATTTCATAGGAAATCGTGTTCTTTGCATCAGTTTTCCTGTATTAATGTGGACGTTTGGACCTGTACCAGTAGCTTTGTCCTCTTTAGCACTTGTCTTTGTGTCCTATCAGCTTGACTTCTTTGACAAGAACCTGCCAAGTTGTAGTTGTTGAGTGCATGATTGAATACATAATATATACAGATATATCTTCTTCTTCATCCAGCTCTCATCACAAGCTGACTTACCACTTTCGGCATAAATTTAGGAGCTGTTTGGCAGACAGTCTACAAGTTGTTTTTTAATTTATTGGCTAAAAGATAATTTTTTAATTTTTTTAAAAACTTATTGATGTATTTAATGAATGATTTATTGGTTAATTTATTTAACCCCAATAAGTTATTTTTTAAAAATTCTATAAGAGGAACTTTTGGAGTCAGTTGTTTGCCTAATGACAGTATTGCGCTTCACTTTATTCTCTATTTTTGCTTTGTGTGCTTTTAAAGTTAGTTTTTTATTATACAATTATGTCTTAATTTTTTATTATACAATTATGTCGTAAAGTTTGAAAAAATATAATAAAAGGGTTAATTAAAATTTTAAATCTTTATTTAATTTTATAATATTAATTTATATTTAAAATTACTATAATATTAATTTTTTAAACATAAAGAGACACATCAAATTAATTCTTTTAGTATATAACTATTATATATCGTATATGTGTCATATTATAATTATACATATTTTTAATTTATTAAATAATAAAATGTATATATTATATGAAAAATACTAATATGATATAGCTTGCTGCATCATTGATATTAAACGAGAATTTAACATTGGATTATTATTATTATTATTATTATTATTATTATTATTATTATTATTATTATTATGTTTTTTATTAAAATTATAAACTTAAATTTTGTAAAATTAAATATCTAAATCTAAATTTTTATAAGAATATTCAACGAAATATTAAGAAATATAATATTTATGCTCTTATAATTTTTTAAAAAATTATGTCCTTATAAGTTATTTTACGTATCAACAATTAATACTAAATAATCAATTTTACTAAACATCTTAATAACCAACTAATATTATCTGCTAGTCAAATTAGCTGATATAATTAACTATCAACTAATCGTTGATAGAATCAACTAACTAACTAATCCAATTAGCTCTATTTTCATACAGTAAGTTATTGTTCTTGTTAAGATTTGATATTACATAATGCGAATTATATTGTAATTTGAAATAAGACAGATCGTAATAACGATCCAGAACTATAACCAGAAGTAGGGGTGAGCACGGTTCGATTCAGTCAGTTTTTAGTTGTTTTTTAGACCGAACCTAATAATCAGTTTTATGGCAAAAAAAAACCGAACCGAACCAAATGTCAGATGAAACCGAATTTTCAATTTGCCTTGCGATTCGGTTACTTCAATCGGTTTGGGTCCTAATCTTAGGCTTTAAATTTTAGGTCAATTTTAGTACATGTCTAATATTTTTATTTCATTTTAGTACCTATTGGGTGATTGTCATACTAGCAAAGTTACAAATTTACCTTATATACTAGAGTTAAAAGTATAAAAATTACAAACTTCTTTTATTTTTACTTGATCGATTTGATTCGGGTTAGTTTAGCAAAAAATTTTGCCTACACAGTACCTGAAACGATATAATCGATTTTTTAATATCTAAAACTAAACCGACTATCTATCACTCTCTACACTAAATAATTTGGCTCGGTTTCTTCAATTTTATAGATAAGTTCGATTTTTGCAAATTTTTTCCCCAATCCTAACCAGAAGATTCAACTGTGCCCATCAAACTCCTGAAAGGTGATGTGAAAAGCAGACAACTTGATGTTGTTGATAGGTATCCAACCACAAGATGTGCCATTTCTTCCAAGAATTGAAGTGGGTTTTTTATCTTTTTCCACGAAAGTTTGATCCTCAAACTCTGACTGTTCACACTATCCTCCATCCTCGCATGGCATGAGGTGACGAAAGCTTTGTCCTTGCACAGTAGTTTGCTTTTTTCCTTTTTCTTTTTTCCTGCAAAAGGTAACATCCATGAAACTACTTGGCTGTTTCTGTGATGTGTGGGACGTCAGTTTGCTTTTAATGTCTTCTGCAGAAGATTCTTTTTAACATTAATCTTCTTCTTCTAGTACGTATTATTACTTTTCTTGTATATGATACTAACAACTATATTTTATATAGATAGATAGATAGATTAAGCAGGCTAAGACTCTTGGTTTAACATTTTTTATTTCAATTCTTAAATTATTACTTACTTTTTATATTTTAATTATATATTTTTTGGTTAAATTTCTATCTATTTTTTAAATTTTCAATACAATGATATTTTAGAGTTATATGAATACACGAAAAAAATTTGTATAATAATTAGCAAATATTATAAGGAGACAAACTATAATTTTTAAAATATAAATATTAAAATAAAAAATAATTTATATGGAATTTAACTATAATTTAACACTATATATATATATATACATATATTCTATCAAATAACATTAATTTAGTCATTTCAAAAGTTATATTTGTATCTGAATTCAGTTCAGTCCGACTCGACTCCAACTCGACTCAAAGTTAATAATTTTTTTCGATTTTTTAAGATGAATTTAAATTTAGTTATAAAACAACATCATTTTGCTAATTAAATTGAAAAAATAATTGGATTTAGGTTCAAACATAAAAATTACACTCCAATGCTAAGTGTAGTAAGTCATTCTAGCTAAATTTAATTATATTATATGATCCAATTAAATAAATCTTTTTTCTAGAGAAATTAAAAAATTTTCATTAATCAGAAAGATTTACAAAGAGGAGTCTTACACTTGTGCATAATCTACTTAAACTCAAAACGATAGGGGACACCGTAATACCTAACTAAGACTATTAGGGTAAAACGAAACCCAACTTTCTCACGTCTTTGAAACTTTACTCAATCCAGACATGCGATTGGAAAGGAGACAGGATCCTTTGTCTAGTTTTATGGTGTCTTATTATGTTCCATGAATCTCAGCCATTTATTTATGTGGGTCCCATATTTATTTATGCAGGACCCATGTGAGATCTATATAAACGAATGGCTAAGATTCATGGAACAGAATAAAACACCATAAAACTAGACAGAAGATCCTAACCCATTGAAAAGAGACTATGATTGGCGATAAGGTGAGGCTCTGGATGCGGTGTTGACTCTAAGGGACAGCAAGGTCTTCAATCGACCTCCAATTAAATAAATCTTGAAATAGGGTTAATGGTGGATTAATTAACCCATGGTTCAACTAATGTAATTGAAAAGATTGCATCCAACACAACAAAGTCTTTGTCTTTTTCAATGATCAAAGGTAACCCATGTGTGCTATTATACTCTAGCCTTTAACTTTGTCTTTTTTTTTTGTCTCATCAAAACACCCACTAACCATTTTTACTAGTTTTTTTTTTAAACCTTGATTAAAGAACTGTATATCTTTAATCATTTGGTAATCTTTAATTTGACCCTTATAATGTGAAAGTACTGACCTTTCAACCCAATTTAATTTAATTGAGAGTGATATATATCACAATGCAACACAAATTACAAGCTAAGTTTAAAATTGGATAACACTACGTAACATTTGGTGGTGTAATATGAGTTTTAGGATGTTAAAATTGAGCTTCTTCTTCTAATGCTACTTTACTTGTAATCTCAACGTTAAATATAAGATTAATTATACGACAAATAATTAGGATTTTTTATTAGATATAATTATTAAAAAAGAAATTATTATCTCTTTAAAAATTATATTTTTACTAGAGATGATAATAAACCGGGGCGAACTCAGGTCGCTCTTAGGATATCATTATTAGGATATCATTATGCAAAAATTAGGATATCGTTGTTAATAATTAGGATATCATTATGCACAAATTACAAGCTAAGTTTAAAATTGGATAACATTACATAACATTTGGGAGTGTAATTAACATTGGTTTTAGGATGTTAAAATGAGCTTCTTCTTCTAATGCTACTTTACTTATAATCTCAACATTAAATATAAGATTAACTATACGACGAATTATTAGGATTTTTCATCGGATATAATTGTTAAAAAAGAAATTATTATCTCTTTAAAATTTATATTTTTACTGGAGATGACAATAAATCGGGGCAGGCTCGAGTCGCTCTTAGCTCGGCCCGACCGCGGGCCAGTATGACTTTATGTTTTTTAAAAAATTAAATAAAACGATATCATTTTGTATCTTTCTATTAAGCCACGAGCTGGGACAACCTCGACCCAAGTTCAATCTGTGGCCCGATTGGGCTAAGCAATCTCAGCCTGTGGCTCAACCAATGGTCAGATCAACCTAAACCGAAGTTAGGCTGGGCCACATTTGTCATACCTAATTTTTACTATTTATAGTATTAATGAAATAAACGGTTTTTTATATTTGTCACTTTATTATACTCGAATTGATATTAAAACGAACTTACTTTAGTTTAACCAATTTATTTTGGTTAATTGTACCAAAATACCATCTAATTGTAAAACTGATTTGACTCGTAAGGTAAGACTAAATGATTCATTAAACTCAAATTTAACTTAAAATTTTATTAGCTAAAATCTAGTTTACTAATTTTGGATCACAAATATCCTAAAGAAACATACAGACATACTTTTTTTTTCCAAGATTCCTTCTTTTGACCTATTGAAGGTATTATTTAATTTGAAGTCTTGATCCAACACTTTGAGTCATTTGGTTTTTTGAAAACCACCTACCTAACACAACATTAACATTGAAAAATGTCTTAACCATACTTTCTAAATTCTAATGTCCCTCAATTTGTTTTGAACTTAATCTTAAGGACATTAAATTCACTTATCTTCAACAACCATCCATCTTTTGTTTACAATTGTATTGTACTAAAACTTACAATAGTCAAGAGCAAGTGTAGAAAAGATGAAAATTAATTATTAATAATTTAAGAATAACAAAACAATCTAATTATAGTATGATTCGATCTGATTTGAAGTTAAAAATATTTTTAAAATTAAACGTTTGAATTTAATATAATTTATATGAGTTTTATGTCATCTAAATTTTCATGACAATATCATATTGCGTATTTAATATAATTTATATGGGTTTTATGTAATTAGTTAGGAAAAACAAAAGTAGCTAAAGATCTTGCATTCCAAAAGTCTTTGGTTTGTATGTTACAATGGTTGGTTGAGGTTTTGCGAAAGCTATCAATTTTAAGGTAAAGCAGATAGGTTTCTTCTAAGAAACTTAAACACAACACCCTTTTGTACACAGGAAATTTCATGGAAGTAACTTTCAGGAAAACTCAGGAAAGTGCAGCACATCGTCTTCGAACTTCACAGATTCCATTTCCACCATCATTTCCATCCCAAAACTGTGGGAGCTAGTGGTGCACGAGGAGGTGACCCCAGAAATTACATCTCCACGATCGTATGTAGATAGCTCCGATGACAGAAGAAAATCGGGAGATAGTGATTGGTGGTGGTGGGGGAACGAGCCATGGCCATCATTTTTGGTTGGGAAATGGTTAGTAAAGCTTAGAAGTTTGGAAGACTCAGAATCAATGACGTCCAGGACGACTTCATCAGAAGGTTTTAACAAAGGTTTGCATGTGTGATGACCATAATATGTTATTCGATACAAAGATGGTTCGTCATCGATTTTCTGGACTTGCTTGGTTGCTTGACACCCTTGTTCATACTTGTGAGTGCATCTGAAGTAGTTCCTGAAACATTTAATCAGATCGATTCCGATAAGTTTTTGAAGCTAAGTAACGTATGAACATAAAAATATGAATTATTGAAGTAATAATTACCTTGGATATTTGGATTTCAGAATCACCTTCTGACCATATTTTCTCCAAGCATGTCCGTCGTCTACTAGAGCCGGACTTTCCATCGTCCTCGACTGAGAAGTCTTCCTGAAACCACAAAGCATTTCAAATTCAATTGATTAGCAAAGTCGCCTGAAGAATATCAACTATGGAGGTGTTGACCAATTAAATGATGCTATTACCTTCTCTTATAACATCCCCTCCGGCTCTTTAACATGGAGGACTTGCAACTCTCGGCGGAGTCCTCCGACTTTCGGCCATCAAAACAAGGAGAACCCACTTGAGTACTCGCCGGAAACTGAGAGACCTCATCGGGCTCAGCACTATTTAACATGGAAAGAGTGTTGGAAAAGGAGTTAAAGATTCCTGTTACAAGCTCTCTGGCATCGTCATCACCAGTGGGTTTGATTAGAGCAGCTTTAAGTTGGTTCGCAAGTTTCCAACCGCGAAGGAGCTCGTGAATCGCCTTGTTCCGGTCAAAAGGTAGTGTTTCCGGAGAGAGAAACTCCATTTCAAAGGTTGGTGTAGTAAATCTAGAGAGTGGACAGGTAGGAATTTATCATGTAATTTCAGGTTCATGGAACATGGAAGGAACTTTAGCGGAAACTTCCCACGTTTCGAGACTAACCAATCCTACGCGCATTCCTGCGAATATGTTCTACCTCACTGAATTAGGCTATGCCTATTGGCTTAGGCTATTGAGGAGAAATGTCTGGAGCGTGAGGGAGTGGGGCGTGAGCATGACAGATGAAGTTTGCATTACGACATCGTAATGACGTTAGTTGGATTACGTAAGTGGGCAATTGCCACGTGTCAGTTGATTATAAAAATAATATAACGACAACTGGCATTCCAACTTGCGGCGAAATTTCGAAGACAACCTCTTTTTGTTTTAGGCCAAAGAGAAATTTAACCACTAAAATTTATAATGGACTCTAATATTATGGAGTGTTCAAAATAAAATCTAACATTCATAAAACGTTACATTTGAACTCTAATATTTAGAAAATGTTTAAAACAGTCCCTAATTAGATAGAATTATTCACAAAATTTAGTCTCTATTAGGGACTGTTTAAAATATTTTTAAAATATTAAAATTTATTTTAAGCATTTTGTAAATGTTATAGTTTATTTTGAACGTACTAAAACATTATAGTTCAACTTAAATTTTAGTGTAAATATTGAGAGTTAAATTGCTTCTTTTGCCTTTATTTTATATGAATTAATAAGGAATGTAAATCAGCCTAATTCGAATTTAAATCCAACCGAACTTAATTAAGACTTGGTTTAGGAGAGCGGTGGCGATTGATAACATGCTGAAATCAATCTGCTAAAATAATAAGTACTTATTCTCAATAACTACTTATGTGTTTGAGATTGTTGTTTTAGTAACTGCTGAAACGTGAAAATAGGTGTTTGACAAGTGCGGTTGCTGTTGTTGAAAAGAGATAAAATGACTACAAAACTCATTGATTTAATAAACTATTAATTGTTGTATAAATAATTAAAAACATATTATTAGTCATATAAATTTAAAATATAAATAATAAAATATTAAATTAAAATAATAAAAATATAAATAAAATAAATTTAGTTGATGGTACGTTAGACTTGTTTTTTATTAGTTGAGGATATAATAGAAAATAATAATTACTTGAAGGTGATTAATGGAAAGTAGAAATTAGAATTTTTACTGTAGAAGTACTTTTCTATCGTAACTCTCTTTCTACTTATCAATTTCTGCAGTAATACTGCACTTTCCTTCAACCTTCGGTTGTTTTCCCATATATTCAAACATGTGACTGCATTTAAAAATTGCAGTGGATAAATACTTATTATCCCCACCACACCGCAAATCCAAACACAACCTAAATCAATTCAATAAAAATATTAAAGTATAATTATTTTAATTTAAATTTTGAATCGTACCACAAATTTTATATTCAAAATTGTTTTAATTTGAGATCAAATTAAATTTTAGATTGGTCGACCTCGAGGTCCTCGACTCGATCTGAGCTATTATTATTGAGTACGAGAAGGGAGATTTGGCATGCGGATATGATTTGGATGGGTATCTTCATTAGGGTCAAGTGCTTGTTGGGATACTGACGTATTGTCACATGCCAACCAACGAGTCAAAACAACTTGTGCATACAAATTTGATTTCTTAATTTAATAAAAATTAAACAAAGACAGATATTGCTAACTAGTTGATTAGTCTAATTTTCAAGGTGCCCTTTTGACCAAGATGGGTTCACATTGGGATGTAGTGTTGTTAATAAACTATTAAGGACTAACATGACAAGTTGTTTAACCCAAAATGAAAGTAGTATTCAAGGGCAGCTTTACCCTTCTAATCAACACTATATGTTATAAGGCAAAAGAATAATACATAATTTTAATAATAACAATAATCTTTAAAAATCAAATCGCCAATTACCGATATAATCGGCCAAAATATAAAAAAAGGAAATCCATCTACACTGAATGTTCCATGCACAAAGATATATTCAGAAAGACCAAATTTTCTAACTAGCAATCAAGCAAAAGAAGAATGGTTCAAGCATTTGTTCTTTTATATGCACAAAGATATGAAAGAACTTGAACTTACAATATACATATTACTAGTCCTCCTCCACAATCACTCGCCGTTCACTTACAATCTATTACTACTACTGCTACCTACCTTGGTTCAAACACCAAAAAGGAAGCACAATTCTATATCTAGGCTTCTAACTTGGTAACACTAACACCACTATCACACACCAATTGTAGTATAACTAGACATAAAAAGAAAAAAAGAAGATATTCTTCCCTTTAATTGCTAAATGTACGCAAAAAAAAGTAAAAAAGTCTTACATGAAACTGTTATACACTTAGAAAGCTCCCTTACCTTCTTCCACCCACTTCGGGGCCTTGAACTATTATGATCAACACCCAGTACTTCACATTGGGACATTTTTAGATCCAAAAATGGTAGTGTGCAGAGAAGTTGACATTTCCTTTCCTCTATCACAGTCACTCAAAAAAGTTATTTCACATTGGGACATTTTTAGATCAAGCCATCCTCCTACCCCTTTTTAAGTGTATAATGATCTACCCACTCTGTTATCAAGTGTCTGTCCATTTGATGACATGTCATTGTTAATTGCTACGGTAACCAAAATTTTTGGTAATGGAGAATTGATGTGAAGAGGGAAACCAACATCAACTTACTTTTGAACTTGATAGCCGTATGCTACGGGGAAGCCATAGGATAGATACGTTGGAGGAAGCCGTAGGTCGGTCAGTGTGCAGTTGTGTTAAATGATGGTAAATGCACATGTCAACTAGCATCTCCATCAGGACTTGATCTCAAACAATCAGGTTCCCTTTTCAGTATCTCAGCTTCTCTGGCTATCTGGATGTCTGAAGGCCAAAAGGTTTGATATCCAACTTTAAAAACAAATCGAGGGAGTAATGCGACAACAATTATCATCAAGATGGTGAGCCAATAAGTTGGAGACTTGGCAAGATGGTAAATCGTCCTGCAGAAAGTAAGTCAAATTTCATCTACTTTTAGGCATTGATAAAGGAAAAAAAAAGCAAAGTAAAATGAATCCAAAGAATCCCGTCAGAAATCTACATACTGACCAATAATTTGGGAAGACAGGTATAGAATCCAATACTATCATACAAGCGTAAGTAATGACCACTGAACCCCAAACAGCTGCATGAGTAATATACACCCAACGCCGAATGTCCATTGCCAAGTGAATATTAACAAGTATAACAACTGCGATCGTCCACAAACTGCCCAAGCTCCATATATCAATTGTGCTCTCCCAGTAAACAAACAGGGGTATAGCAAAGAGAACAATACTCTGCCATAATGTATCAGCCATGGTGATCCAGAAGAGCTGCATATTGTATGCCTCCTGTCTATGCCCCGCACCATAGAGTTTTGGGTATTGTAGTAATGTCCGATGACTTAAATCCTTGTCCAAAATGCCAACAACAATGGTAGGGATAGATGTATATATGACAGAATAAAAAACACTACTCCAATCTGTCAATGCTGAAGTTGTTGAAAAGGCAGTGCACAATATGTACCTACAGATATGAAATAAAATCACAATGATCAAGAAGAAAAGCCTCTAAGTATTTCACAAGACTTCATAGTATAGAACTAAATGCTACCATTGACTAAAAATATGTCCAAATTTCATGCAAGATTACCACTGGGCCCTGGGAACAAAAGGGGCAAACAATAGACAGAGATGGACTGAGAATCAAAAGTTATATGGAAGATCAGCTTTTCATCAAAATGCTGATCATCAAAGAATTTATAAAGCCAAAGCTTTTTCTATAATAGTTAAAGGAAGTCCTAGGGTTAAAGATAATCATCCTAAATTGTAAGGAAAACAAAAGAAAGTTGTCAAGATAACCATACGAACACCTATATGTGCCATACAATTGCATCAAAGTTTTGATTGTCATCAAGTATCCAGACTCACCAAAATAACATCATAACAAAAACAGCATTCCGGTAGAAATTGTAGAGAACCAAGTATCCAATGCGTTGGTAATTCCAGTGTCCATGGACCAATAATAGTCTTTTCAGAAACCGAAATTGACCCATTGCAAAATCTGATGCCATCACTGCTTGACGTCCTTCTTGACCACATATGCCTACTCCAACATCCGCCATTTGAATCATTGAGACATCATTGGCCCCTACCAAATATCAGTAAGCACAGTCAAGTAGAAGGATATCAGCAATTGTAAATACCATAAAGATACAATCTTCCTAGAGAAATTAAACTTCATTTTAGTTTTTCAACCTGCTCCCTCCAGCCCCTACTCCCTTGTCTTCTAACAAAGAATAACAGTAGAAAACCAGACAACTCACCATCACCTATGGCCAGTGTCATATCATCAGTCCGGCTCTTGATTAAATCAACAATACCAGCCTTCTGCAATGGTGCTACACGACAGCACAGCACAACTCTACAGGAAGTCGCAAGCTCGAAAAGCTGTAAAATATATTTAGAACTATTAAGTGACTTTCAAAATAGATAATGATGCAAAACATGAAGCTGGTAGGATGACATCTATGTTCAATATATCCTGAATTAATCTAAAGATGTACTAGATGCTCGCCTCAGGACCCAAAGAGGGAAGAAAGGGGAAGAAAAGTGCAACATAAGCTTGAAGACACATGGTGCCCAAATAATCTGCGTAGATAATAATCACCTTTGATTCAAGTTCCTTCTCCAAAATGTAAACCAAACTGTTCCCATCAATTATAAGTGCAAGTAGTGGTTTGACTATTCCATCTGTCTTCCCATTGCACATCTCAGAGCGATCAGTTTCATTATGTTCATCATAGTTGAAGTTATGGCCTCTTCTGCTAGATGACATCATACCATACTTTTCCTTAGCTTCCACCAATAGTTTTCTGCATTCAATCTCAGAATTGCCATTAATAATTATTTGTTCCATATCAGGTGTCAAGAGTCTGCAGGAGAGCCCAATTGAAATTGCAGTTTCTTGCTTATCCCCTGTCAGAACCCAGACTTTGATCCCTGCTTGCCTGAGTGATTCAATGGCTTCAGGTACACCATCTTGAAGCTTATCTTCTATGGCAGTTGCTCCAAGCAAATTTAGGTCACATTCAATAAATGCTGCTGTTTGACGCAATTTGGCAGCTCTGTCAGACAAAGAAGTGCTTGCATCATCAAATTTACATTGCCACAACTCAAGTTCTGCTTCAGTAAGATCCCTTGCAGCAACCACAAGTGTCCGTAAACCTTGTGATGAATATTCAGTCAAATGACATTGAGTACGATGTCTTATATGATCATTTCTCCCACTGTCCTTGGCTAAAATACTGAACATGGAAGAATCCGCGCCTTTCACTAGCACTTTTACAGCATTATTAGGGAATTTGATTACGACAGACATTCTTTTCCGCACACTATCAAATTCATGCATTCCCAAAACATCAAACCTAAATTAAACCAATTGACACAGTGTTACAATTCGCAGCAATATGAAAAATAAATGATTAAACTACAGAACAGAGCTATCAGGATGAGATTGTAAGGAAAAATTTGAAACCTTAGTTTCTTGCCATTGACATCAATTACTATGTGCCCAGATGTCCGCTCAAAGAGAGTATATCCATAAGCAGAAGCAGCAGCAACTAATGCTTGCTCATCAGGAGATTCACCCTGATACTCAATGGATTCTAACTCCTCATAGAGTTGGCTCTCGGTGATACTAGGTATGTCTCTACAACAAATCGGAATCACAGTATTACATGCAGCCAGTGTAAGGAAAAACTCATGAGCAGCAATCCTTTCTTCTCCAACTAAATCATTGTGCAATAATTGCATTAGATCTGGATCAACAGCAATTGGGCATTTAAGTTTCCATCGCCTATGCAAAGTTGCAGCTGCACATATTGAAGGAAAGTGGAAATTAAGAAAATGTAACTAGTTCTGTCACCTAGAAATTAGCAAACTCACCCAACACCAAAGATACAGCACCTAAAGAGAGAGTATCAAAAAAGGAAGAAAGAAAAAAAAAAAAGAATGCTCAGAGTTACATATATTGGCAAGGTGAAATAGAAGTTCCATAATATGTTCTTAGATGAGTAGAAAGTGTATGTTAGCAGAAGAAAATGTAAAAGGAACAAATACCAGTGTCCGCACTCTCTACTTTAAAAGAAAGGGAACCGCTAAGCAAATTCCTCATATCTAAATTCCAAATTTCCACTGGATTTATTCACCTCTCGCCTCAGGACATAGTTTGAAGTAGTTAAGAATCCCTAATCAACAAACAGTTTTAGTAGCTCACTACGTAGGCAAGACATCAACAGAAGTTATGCAAAGTCAAGTTCATAAACAATAGAAATGCTCCTATCATGATTACATAACCAAGTTGTGAATGATTTGTATAGTTCGATACCTGAGTTGTTCTCTTCCTTCAGTTCATCAGTCATATGCAAAGCACTCCCATAATTCTTCCCATACACACTAGCTCTCCGAAATTCCATCTTGTTCTCAGTTAGTGTTCCTGTTTTATCCGAGAAAACATAACGAATCTGACCCAAATCCTCATTTATATTCAGAGACCTGCACTGAAATCTGGAACCAGAGCTATTGTCATACATATGTTTGTCCCCTATCATAAAGTAGGACTGTCCTAGTCGAACCAGCTCCATGGTAATATAAAGAGATATTGGGATCATTATTTGAAAAACTATGATGGAAGATAAAAAGGAGAAAAATATTTCCATTGGGATTCCGTAATATTTATATCGTTTTCCATAATCCTTCCCTTGATTGAAGTATCTCTTTCTGTAATAAGGTAAGGTATCAAGCTGCTTTCCATAGTGCACAAGCCACAGTCCCATTCCAAGCGCCACAACCAGACACATAGCAAATAGAAATATAGATAGCCAAAGAGTCTCTCGGTTCATGTAACTTTCCAGTCTACTTCTCTTAGCAGGAGAAGCTGCACTGTTCATCATTGCTTTTGTTTCCTGTCCAGCATAAACCACAACACCAATTATCCAGTCAGTGTTTTTCAGCTGACAACCACGCAAAACAATATTAGACTGGCTGAGGGGAAAATGATATCCATTAAACTCCATATTGGCTGTAAACTCATAAATGTTCCTGTTAGGCTGTTCACATCTGATTAATCCTGAGATCACGGATCCTTTCAATACTGCTAAACATGTCTCCTGCCTGGCATACCTGGTCTTCAAGTTTGATTCACCATCCAAATTCATTGTCTGAATGTACGCAACCCCACTAGGATCACTTGTACCCAACAAAACCATGTCACAAGGAATCGACTCGTCAGCGCAGATCTTCACAACTTCACCAGCTCGGACCTTTTTCCATTTTTTCAGTTGGAATTCACCAGATTGTAGAACTAGAGCCTCTCTATTGTTCTCATTCCTGTCTGATCTGTGCCTTCTCCAATCCTCATAGCCATCTTTGATAGCAGTGACACAAAGCACAAAAAGAAGAGGAAAAAGAGATACGGTTCTACCAAATACTGCTAGAGGAGGAAGCTGATTGAGGGCAGCAATGGCCAGAAAATAAAGATAGGCAACCCGATGAAACTGAATGAAAAGATTCTTTGGCAAGAAGGTAATTAGGGTATACTTGCTGGTTCGGATCTCATTCCCTGTGAACTCATACTTGTCATTGGTTCTCCTCGGATCATTGATATAGATGAACCTGGCATCCTCGTCAGGCAATATATTATCGTCAAATTGCGAAGTTTTGTGACGGTTCCTCCTCTGGGACTTGCTCAACTTATCATGAATGGCAGACGCAGGCCCAAAGTTCAACTTACCGTGTGCTGCCGATGAATCCCCAGAAATTTCAAAGGTGCCAGAAGAAACGTTATTCCTGGTGTTATGCGGTAGTTCCATTGTGACCCACGATCGCAGCTCTGCAGCCTCCCACGTGGGGCATTCCAATGAAACCCGCTCAAAGAAACGAGAGTCGACAGAATGGAACCTCCTCTCTGATGCAACAGCACTACACTTCTCGGATGCAACAGAATTGACACTACTAAAGCTGTTGCCTCCAACACCGAGTTCTTCTTCTCCTTCCTCCAAACAATCTAGGTCGAAGGCATTGCTTTGAGCGTCACTGAAGGTGGATGAACTGGTATAGTCATTAGGGCAGAGACAACCTAAAGAGCCAAACCTGCACGAGTGACGAGGGACCAATGCCGCTGAAGGATCTGATAAGGACGGTGGTTGGTGGCCAGGAGTCATAAATAAACTTCCAATGTACACATTGGAGAATCAATTCAACAACTTCCCAATTTCCACCTCCCCTTAAGCAGGAAACCCAGAAATTTTATGCCCGGGGAAGCAAACCAAATAGATGAATTCTAGCTTCCTTTTCCGAGAAACCATCTCAACAAACAGAAACCTTCTCCTTGCCCGATGCACAAATCAAAGGTTACCATAAGTTTTGACTCTGTGTTTGCTTCTTATACCAATTGGGAATGCAGGTCCAACATGAAACCCTTCAAGACTATGTTCAGAGGTAGGCAGTTACGAAAGAAGATTTGTCCAAAGGATAAGAGGCTAAGAGGAACAAGAAATTAGAGTTAATTAGATGTCGACAAATCCCTGATTGATCCGGACTACAAACCAAACTTCACGGATCTCCTTATGCGCAGTAGGAGACAAAACTGGAAAGCACATGAGACAAGAAAACGAATTACTAAGAAGGTACATTTGGATCAGAAACCTTCTCAAGTTCTCATAACCCAAATTCCAAAATCCCAATTCTTTACGCCCTAAGCCATAAATTACCACGAACAAAAAGACGTAATTAAAACTAATCCTCTTAATTAATGAAAAAGTAAAGAACGAAAGAGAAACAATAAATGCAGAAGCGAACGTACCAGAGAGTACTCAAAAAAACTTATCGTCTCGGGAAAAGAGAGAACCACAGCAGCTGATAGTTGTGGTGATATCAGAATTCGACTTATGTACATTATGTATAAATGAATACACTGAAAACGAAATCATGGCGAAATTGGCAGACACTGAAACAGTAAGCTCTGAGTGGGTGTGGCAGATCAGATCACAGTCACAGCCCTACTTTTTGATTTAACCTTTTTATAGCTTTCGTTTTCTGGCAGTCGATGATTAATGACGCAGTCGTTGATGGAGTTTGATTTCGCAAAAACCTAGGGCTAGGACCCAGGCCTAGGCCTGAATTATATTACGGTAATATAAAACGATCAGGCGGAGTAGGACCAATGCAATAAGCTTCGGTGACGGCGGTGGCGGAGGAGAGAACAAAATTAGTGAGGAGATCGGTGACGGAGAAGGAAAGAGAGAGACAAATGATTTCTTGGGCTTGTCCGCTCACTTCACGACTGAAGAACTCTTGGTCTCGTCGTCTTTTTATTATTTTTGTGAATAATATATACAATCCTATTTCTTATTTATTTCATTTTTATATAATATTTATAACAATAAATACAATTTTCTTTAATATTTATTTTCATTTCTATATGTAAGTTATTATAATAATTACGCTTAAAGTTGATTTTCTCTTCTTTCAAGTCTTTTTTTTCCGGAAAAATTCTTAACTGTAATTTTTTAGATTCGCATTAGATAAATCTTTGGATTGACATAATAGTCTGCAAATTACGTCAATTGGGTACTCTGCATTAGACAGAGCCTGTACGACAAGCTCGATCGTAGGAATATAAATAAAAAGATATGAACACAGGACCTTTGACCTTATACTCCCTCACTCCACCAACTCGACCATCTCCTAAGAGGCTTCTCTCCTTTAAGTCGTTAGGGTAAAGATAATGAGCTTATAGTTTAATTAATCATTAAAATTTTTCTTAATTTTTAAATTTTCTAAAAAATATTTCTATTATATAAATATAAAAATAACAATAAACACATATTTAATATAAATAAACACATAAACTAATTAACTATTACTAATATTATAGCTTAATTTCTTTTTAAACTTAATCAAATTTATTAAATTTCACTAGTTAATAATTTAAATAACTATAATATTAAATTTTTACTGCCTTGCTTACTTATAATCCAAAATTTATTTACTCTTTTTTTCAATATAGTTATATGACATTAAAATTAATTTTTCAATTGATATTTCAATTATTCAACATATTTTAATGTTCAATTAATTAGAAAAATATAGTTAACATCAATTAATTCAAATTTGTTTTATTAATTCATAAAATAACCTTTTTAACATGAACTTATTATGTTGATTTATTATGCGTGATTAAAAAATTATTACTATTTTATATAATTTATAGGTTTATTTAAAATAATCTCTCTATTAAATAAGGAGAAGACTACATATAGTTAAAAATTTTCAAATTCTACTTTTCAGCGGAGCTGTCGATGAATATTATTTTTATTATTGTTAAGATTTTTTTAAAAACTGAATAAGATGTTAATAAAAGGCCTTTTTTTTCTTTTTGCATGGGAAGAAGTGATATCAATAATATTTATAAATTAAAAAAAATGATAAAATGAGTCGATTCGAATTCTTCCCACTTATACTCTCGATCGAGCCTATCATATAAGGCTTATTTAGTGTGAAATACCAAATTAGCGTGATTTGTAAACTATTAGGTCAATTCAAAAATTTATTCAGTACGTATCTAAAGGATAACAATTGTGGAGCCCTCCGTTAAAAAAAAAAAAAAAGAGTCGGCTTAAGTATGATTTGTACCTTTGAGAAGTAACTTGTCTTTGCGTGTTTGGTTAGGTGACTAGATTCTTACTCAATGTAGATTTTCCGTGTTCCTTACTATGTTTGGACATTATATGTACTTTTATTCCACGAATTGAAACCTTTTGCTTTTTAACATCTCCATCCCTGGATTATTGGAACAAATATCTCCATTAATTATTCAATTATTAAATAAAGTAATATTATTTTAAATTACGTCAATTCACTTTGAACCCGATCCGAAACGTCAGCCTTGAACCACAGCAATGGGTTACCGCTCACTATTTCTTCTTTGGGCTCTAGAAAAAATTAGTAGTTGTAATGGAAAGAGAAGAGAAGCCCAAAACAAATGGACCCAACAAAAAACGGAAGACACGGTCAAAACTATATAACCACCGATCCGAACGAATCTCCAGTTCCTTCCTGTCATAGGTTTTTCTGTTTGTTAGTTAATGTTATCCCTCCACACGCCAACTGAACCTCCCTTCTCAGTCTCGTCTCTTCACATATTGCGACAACTCACAGAAGCAATAACTTCGGTACGGTGCTCTCTTTGTTGTTTTCTGTTTCTTGGTGTTTTTGTAGTGTATGTTAAGGTTCTTGCTGCTTCAGTGACAATTTGGAAAAGTTTCGATCTTTCGATGTTGGGATTTGGGCAGATTTTTAGGGGATTCAGGAAACGATGGAGAGAGAGCTGGTGGACTTGTTCGAGGCGGCGAAGAAAGCCGCCGACGCAGCGGCTGGTGATGGAGTTTCGTCAAATGGACCGGAGGTCGGGCGGTGTGTTGATGCTCTGAAACAGCTCAAGGGTTTCCCTATCAGTTACGATATTCTGGTGTCTACTCAGGTAATTTTTATCCCTTTTGTTACGTATTACGTTTGAAATTGAAGCTCACAATCTTGTCATGTTCCAAAGATTCAATCTTTGTTGTTTTCCCCTGCCAATTTTTATCTACCAAATTTTTGTGCTTCAAATTGAATTAGATTGAACAGTTTTCGGGAGTTAGGGATTTAAAATTTCTCGTAGCTTAGATTAACAAGGATACTTTGCTTTTCCAAACGTCGTTGCTTTCAATTTGAGCAACGAATAACTTCTCTTTTCCTTTTCGCTTTTTGTTGCGTCAATAGAACTGAAAGCCAATCAGTGGAATAGGTTTACCCTATTGTTAATCATGAAACTATTGAGGGAATTATTGATCTTTTACTGAATCCCGTTGATAGTATATCCAAAGCTTTTTCGGTATAGAAAGCAAGCTTACTGCTTCTGCTGGTTACTCAGTACGCTTATGAGTCTACTTAAGCTTAACGTCAATGTGAACAACCATCCATCTCAGGCAATCTGTCTGGTACATTGCCTCATGAATCTTTATTTTCTTTGGGGTTGTTGGGATTGTCAAGTATTCGATCATTTATCATTTCTCATGGTGCATTTTCATCATTTGCTGTTCTTGAGTTGTACAACAACCAACTCTCTGGTCTCTAGCTTCTGTTCAACAGATTTAACTTTGATAGCTGACGAGGGCATGTCAGTTAAAATTTTATAGGAAGTTTATATATATATTCAGATCTGCATAGATTAGTATGTTTTTAAAAGCTTAACGTAAGATTGGTGTAAAATGAATGTGGTTTCACAATTTCAGAATTCATCCACTTATTAGCATTCCCAAACTCCTGTTAGTAAGTTCATGTTTTTCAGCTTGCTTTATTTTTTTACTTTTATGAGAAATTATTATTGGCAATGTTGAATGTCTTCCAATGCTTTGTTTGATTGCATATTTTAGGTTGGGAAACGGCTTCGGCCCCTCACAAAGCATCCCATGGAGAAGATTCATTCTGTGGCCTCAAACTTGCTTGAGATGTGGAAAAAGATAGTGATTGATGAGACCACTAGAAAGAAAAATGGGGTTGTTAATGACAAAAACTCTGCAAAAGCTGAGGTTTCAAATGAAGAAACTGTCAAAGTTGGGAAGCTTCAAAAGTCAAGCTCAGCAAAGCTCGAAAAGCACTCAAACTCTGAAAGTTTTAAAGTTGAGAAGATAAGCCATGCCGAGAATGTAAAGGTTGAAAAGATTTCAAGGGATGACAGACAAGCTTCCAGTTTTAGCAAGACATCGCAAGCAAGTGTCGCTCCACCAAAGTTGACTGCATTGGTTAAATGTAATGACAGTCTGCGTGACAAAATTCGTGAACTTCTTGCTGAGGCCTTATCCAAAGTTGCTAGTGAGGCTGATGAAGACATTAGAACTGAAGTAAATGCATGTGATCCAATGAGAGTTGCTGTCTCTGTGGAATCTGCAATGTTTGAAAAGTTGGGTCGGTCAAATGGAACACAGAAGTTCAAGTATAGATCTATAATGTTCAACATGAAGGACGGCAACAACCCTGATTTGAGGAGAAAGGTTCTTCTTGGGCAGATCAAACCGGAGAAACTGATTACTATGACTGCTGAAGAAATGGCTAGTGAACAGAGACAGCGAGAGAATAACCAAATCAAAGAGAAAGCACTATTTGATTGTCAGCTTGGAGGTCCGGCAAAAGCCACAACCGATCAGTTCAAGTGCGGTCGTTGTGGTCAACGGAAGTGCACCTACTATCAGATGCAGACGAGGAGTGCGGATGAACCTATGACAACCTACGTAACGTGTGTTAACTGCAATAACCATTGGAAATTTTGTTAGTTCAATCTTACGGTCGAACCGCCAGCAGAATGTGGCTGCTGGCTATCTTCACATTTCCACCTTTATTTATGTGGAATTGTCACTCGGGAGTCTGCAGTGTCATTTCTAGGAGGGAATCTTTGATTCAAATGCCATTGATGTAGGTTTTAAGGTTATGTTTAAGCTTCTGTCGAATATTTTAAGTAGAATCTTACATTAGATCATAGAAATAGAACAGTGTGACTCAGGATATTGGATTAACGTTTTGTTTTTAGTTTTTCTGGATTCTCTTAATCTTGTTGGCTTTTAGAGGTCCTTAGAAACTTGGGTTTGCTTTTGATATTTGAAATGCCTCGAGTTATTAGTACCAAAAGAGCATATTTCAGAGGTCCAACCTACTTTGGGAAAAGGATACCAACTAATAAAGTTTCAATTAAATCGGATTCTCGATAGGGTTTCGACATACTAAAAAAGTTTCACACTTTCAAGGGTAATCGTGTCTCAATCAGCTCGGAACTCGGCTTAAGCATTCATATGGTGGAAAGGATTGTTTGTTGCATTTAGAGTTAGCTAAACGACGAGTATTTGTTCCAAGTCAACGAGTAAAGCTCACTTTAAACGGCTCTTGGGTAGGGCATTGTCGAGCCTAGTTGCATTGGAGTAATTTGTATGGCATTGGTAGCAGAACCCAAACAAGCAAATGGATCAAGCTGCCCAATGCCTTCAGGAACAGCAGTCTGATGAACTGAATCGCAATATGTAATGTTGCATTTGAACTCCAAAAAGAGTCAAAAATCACTGAAACTGGAAGCAATCCATTACAGTCAACTTGTCATGGAGTGGCATTTCAAGCTTGTACAACGAAAGCATTGTAGAAAAGGTAAATGATTAGTTTGTAAAAGTAGACGAAGAAGGAGAAGGAGCTTCAAGACGGTGACTTGAAACTGAATTCATACTGCAATTGGTACTCAAACACGGACTCTGCATCGTCGACGTTTCATTCTCAGCAACCGATTCTTCTAAACTATCCGATGCTTCCACTTGCGTATGCGTTTCAGCTGTCAGCCTCTCCCTCAGCGATCGAATTGGAGAAATTCTCTACACAAATTTGAAAAAAAATTTACATGAATTCATAAGATAAGACCACGAATTCACGATTGCTCTCTCTGTGTGTAATTAGTGTTTAATGTGATTTATTACCATAGAGCAAGAATGGAGCTGCTTCAATCTGTAGAGACGATCCATCTCAATCTCTAGACATTTCTGAACTTCTCCTCTCTGCTCCAACTCCTTCATCTGCAAATCCAACACTCTCTTCCTCTCATTCAACAGCTTCTCCGTTCTCTCTTTATCCAATCTCATTCTCTCCAGCTTCTCCTTTATTGCTTTGAGCTCCTCTGCTAGCGATGGCGAAAGTTCCACAATTAATCCATTGTTGGACTTGGATGCTAATTCTCCTCCTCCATGATGATGGTAACAATTCTCCTTCTTGATGAAATATCCTCCATGGTTTTGGTATGGGTTTGGTTTTGAAAGAACATTACTGTTATTGTTCTTGGGTTGAAGAGGCTTCCTTCTGTGGCATCGGACGGTGACCGGAGATTGAACACTGATCATCCTTCCTTGCTTTCTTCTTCCTTCGTTCTTCTGAGCTAAGTACGCTAATAAAGAGCAGAAGATTGAGAAGAAGGTGGGATCGAGGTTACGGTTGGGATTTTGAATTTGAACAGAGACAGGCGCTAACGGCTACTATTATTTTATTCCAATACTTTTTTGAAAAATTATTATTATTATTATTATTATGATCATCACGAAGAATAACTCGAAACCGATTCGAACTAATTAATATAATAACAAGGTAAATATATTTTTGAAGTTCTTTTTGAATTTTGATATTTTTATAAATTATTATTATATAATTATAAGGAATAGTTTATAAAATTAAATATCAATAACTACTCAGTATAAATCTTGCTGATACGCAAAGTCCAATAGTTCACAATTTTACTTATAATTAGTAGAGAAGTAATTTATAATAATTAATAATTTTATATTTTTTAATTTATAAAATCAATAATTTAAAATTAAATAACAATTTCGAACCAACTGATATTAACAATTTAAAAATATTTTTAAATTTCTTTTTTTAGTAAAGTAGTAAAAGGCAAGAATTGTTATTACGAGAAATTACGGGTCATTTGAAATAAAATTGTTAAATAATTAATATAATAAATTATAGTACTTTTTGTTTAATTTCAACTAATTGAAAAGATGGTAAAAAGTTTCAAACTTAACTTAGACTGGTCCAAAGTTAACAAACTTAATTCGAGTTGATCATTAACTTAGATTAGTTCAAAGTTAATAAACTTAACTCGAATTGATCATTAACGTAGACCGGTCTAAAGTTAACAAATTTAACTCAAGCTGATCATTTTAAATCGGATTTAATTTTTTTAATTTCAAATTTCAAATCAAATTTAGACCTTTTTTTTAATTTTAAGACGAATTTGATTCAAACATTTTTTAGACTTTAACAAAACCGACCTAAAGTTTGAATTTCTTTGATGTCTTTTGATATTGTAACGAATAATTACTTCGGAGCTAGAAAAACCCAATCCAACCTAGACTTAAACTAAATATTTTGAGCCTAATTCGGAATAACAATAATGGCCCTATCTGTCTAGGCTGACCTGTGACTCACTTATATTTTCTTAAACGATATCGTTTTGAAAATTTTTTTGCTTAAAAAATAAATGACATGCCGATATACCCGCGACTCCGGCCAGCCTATTGAAATTTCTATGTTCAATCGGGTTTTAAATCAGACTCAAATTGAATAAAAAAAATTAAAATTCGAACTTTGACCTGACCCGTTACCATCTCCATCTACTAAGCTCAATTAGGCTTTGAACTAAGTTCAAGTACTAAAGAAAGGTTTCGGGCCGGGCTGCACCCGAAGCCATTAGGCAATTAACAAGTTTCAAGAATCTCCTCTAAAGAAACTCGACTTTCCGATAATTTCACTTGCTCTCTTGTAGCTTGAAACATCCATCATCGTACTAACATTACTTATCAAGAAAAACATTGCATGCTGTGATCGTTCAAGTACTTCTATAATTCGTCATGGTAAAGGACTGTCTCCAGAGGATCGTTCTTCTTGCAGCTCCACTTACAATTCCAGGAACAATAAGAATTCAAGACTGCAATTCTTGTGGAATGAAGGGATATGATATTTGATGTTGAAGGTGACTTTGACAGAACAATTGCGTACCCATCGTCCATGTAATCCGTTCCGTCAGGAAACAACTGCCACAGAAGACTGCCAGCCCCGCTTCCGCCTTTTCTCGTCGAGTTCAGGAGGGTCTTGTACACCGTGTTTATGAACGTGTCACGGAATGTTGAATTGTAACCAGGGTCTTTGGTAGATACACCAAACTCAGAGAACAAGACAGGCATTCCCAGATATTTCTCAGCATCCTCTATGTGAGCTTCTATCCATGATTTCGTAAATTGGATATGAGCATCGGATATAGTCTCCGAAATCCTTGAGGAAGAAAACGATGCACGTAAGTATGAACATGCCGTGCAATTTACATTAAAACCTTAGCATTTGGAAACAAATGCTCTCTCTATCCAGACATAGTATTCTTATCTTACCAGGAGTCCGCGTAAATGTGAACAGAAGCAAAATCAACACCAAGAACCTGATGGTTCCTTATAAAGTCAGTTCCAACTTGTGTAGCATCTGAATTTGGGTTAAACTGAGCCCGTTCAGGCGCTGAGGTTCCATAAAATCCTTCCAATCCAATCTCCAATAAGTGTTTCGGGTCCATGCCCTTGATGTATACTGCCATTTCTTGTATCCAGGACTATAAAGCAAGGATTCAGACACAGCAGGATTGCTAAGAAAAACAGGGTTGGTCCTTTACACAAGAACAAGGTACACAGAACACAAACCTGGAGCTTATCACCAGATGGATCAGAAGTGCACCGAGGTTCATTCATTAATTCCCAAGCGAAGATCGTCGGGTCCTCCTTGTAGGTTATATTTGTAAGTGAATTGACCCTATTTAGTACCATCTGCTTTATTATACGCAAAAGTGAGAATACTTTCAATTGATATTTTGGAAAAAGAATAACACTCTTAATGAAGTCGAGCTACCAGAAGAACCAGTTGAATAATACATTCGAGAGTATCTATTAGCTCACCTTAACATGAGCTTTATAGTAGCTTCTTAGGGTCGGATGAGAGAAAAAATCATCATCAGATGTCAAATTAAGACCGGCTTCTTTTCCCCATTTCACATACTGTGCTTTGCCACCATATGCATCCCAATTGTTTGTCAATGACAATATGAGCCTGATTTTGTAATTCCTTGCTTCACTTACCACAAAATCTAAACCCTGGAAAACCATAAGAGCAGTATACTTTCTCAGAACAGAGAACGTGTACCAAAGCTCTACATGTATGTCTATCGTTTAGATAACAAAAGGTTTGACCTTGAAAACTTCTTCATCATAAATGCCGGGAGATTTCTGAAGAGCCCTCCATTGGCCATCATTAAAGGCCCAAGTCCTACAGACTGTAAGACCCACTGAAGATGCTTGCTGAAATAACTCAGTGATCTTGCCTCTTGTAGATTGATCAGCAGCAAACACCATCAACCAGTAAGTATTGAATCCATTGACATAGAAAGGTTGGTCATTTATCACAAACCGGTTTCCCTTCTTCCCCACCATTTCCCATGAATCTTCTTCCATATTGTTCGACTCATAGATCCTGAAACACATGCAAGATATAAGCATATACAAATTTTACAGGGAAAACAAAGCAAGTGTAGCTCATGATCCTTCAGGTTACCCATGTTGTAAATGATGGCCTAACTCCACTGTTGTTTCTAATTGCTCAAAATCATCTAGTTCAACACCAGTAGGCTTCAAACTTTTACTTGATACAACAAAAACTGTCAGTGAAAAGACAATCTTTAACCAAAGCCTTTTGTATTTGGTATCCATAGTCTTCAGTTAATAAGCTACATTAACCAAAACATCATACTTATACGCAAAACATTTAAGGTTTCTTATATTGGTGGTGTAATTCTGAAATGCAAGAAAGGAAGTCCACGGCCTCCTGGCTTCAAAGGGAATAAAGTTTTCATAGGTAGACGGATATTCAAGGCAAAGGCATTTAGAGTAGAATGCATCCATAAGTAAAGTAGATTGAATCACTCCCAAGGTAAGTTACAAAAGGGTCCTAGTCCTAGGAAAAATGATTCACAAGTTATTTTCTAGTTGAGATGTCATTATCTCAATGTCCCTACATCTTCATTCTGAAGGCTGCCTAATTACTTCCTCTCTCGACACAGAGTCCATACACGCGCGTTTGATTTACACAATCAGGGACAAAACCATTTCACCGTCGAACGCTCGTAGGAAGTTAATATTTACCTTGCAACAAAGGGCTGAGAAGAGGTGCACAGAGTTGATCATGGCGGCAAGAGAAACTGGTGTATATAGCTCAACCCTGTCAGAAAACTGTTCTTTGCAAACTACAGTACGAATGGCTTTTCTGCTAAAGTGCCTTCTTCAAGTGAATTACTTGGTGAGCTTCAAATGTTGCAATTTAGTGTCTCTCAGTGAATTTGCCCCTCCACATCCACGAAGGCTAAGTGAAATAGACAGAAAGAAACCACAAAGGTACGGTCTTTGTTTGAGGATAATCATCGCGCAGTTCATATGACTTATTTGGCATCCTACATTTCCTTGAAGTTTGTGACACAAACCTTTGATGAATGCTATGGTTTCCTATGCATCACAACCCAGAAAAGAAAACTCAACAATCCCAATAGAAGACAAGTAGTATTTATTTGCATCCAACAACATTTCAAGTGAAAATGTTTCAGGCTTTCAGATACTTTGACAAGTGTACTGAAGATAGAGCAGAAAGAAGCTAGCTTTATAACGTGTAAGCATTTTGAAAGTAAGTGTCGTGTATTTCTTCAGACCTTTAAGAACATATTTCATGGTGATTTAGTGTAGGACGCGACATCACTAGAAGAAGCACAAAGCTTTATCGATTCCTCTTCATCCTCCTGCCTATAGAAGCAAGTGAACCCAATTATATGGGCCTTCTTCAAGATATCGAGGTTCGACCCTTTAAAGATCAGTGGAAGCTGCAACTTGCAAGCCTAATAAGACTTCTCATATTGGACAAGCCCTTATCACACTTACTCTTAAGCTACAATTAGATCTGTGGTACGGATAAGGTAAGTATTTATTTACTGTAGTTTTTAAATATAATCATACGTTTAGATTTATGAGCAAATAATTAAAGGTTGGAAGAAAGTGCATTGCTATCGCAGAAATCGATAAATAAAAAGAGGGTTGCGGTATGAAAGTGTTTTTACGGTAGAAATTATACTTTATAGTAATAATCTTCTGATAATTATTATTTTCTATTATACTCTCAACAATCAATTATTCTTATTTATAATTTGAATTTATATGACAAATAATATATTTTTTATGAAATATTTTGTTTACTAAATTTATTTTCTTCATATTTTCTTATTTTAATTTAATATTTTATTATTTATAATTTTAAATTTATATGATTAATAATATATTTTTATGAAATATTTTATTTACTAAATTTATTTTATTTATATTTTTCTTATCTTAAGTTAATATTTTATTATTTATAAATTTAAATTTATATGATTAATAATATATTTTTATTAAATATTTTATTTACTAAATTTGTTTTATTTATATTTTTCTTATTTTAATTTAATATTTATTATTTATAATTTTAAATTTATATGAGTAATAATATTTTTTAATTATTAATACAATAATTAATATTTTATTAAATCAATAGGTTTTTAGTTATTTTATTTCTTTTCAGTAACTGCAACTGCACTTGCCAAACATCTATTTTCACGTTTCAGCAGTTACCAAAGCAGCAATCTCAAATACATAAGTACTTATTGAGAATAAGTAGTTATCATTTCAGCAAGTTATCAACAGCTACCATTCTCCTAAATTAAGTCGTAATTGGTCAGACATTTTAGAAGGCAGCGAGTAATCGTAAGACTTTTCTGTACCTTTTTTCCTCACTCATTTAAAGCGTTCAAATTGAGTGTAAAAGAGGCCATATTTTCTTTTTAATCTGACTAATAATTTTTAAATTTTTTTTACTAATATTATTTATTTTATAATTTAATATTGTAAAAATAAATACTTTAATCAAATTGGATAAATTAAATCTAATTTGATTAAACTCAAATTTGAACTTAAAATTTTTAATATCATATTAATCAAAATAAATTAGTTGGGTATGATTTGAAATTAATAAATTAAAATAATTTTAATTTTAAATTAAATATTTGACTTTAACAAACTCAAACACAACAATTGTTAATAGGAATGGTAGCTGATAAAAATATCCCAATTTGACTTGTTCAGGCCCAAAAAGTCCATTGATTATATTCTTAATGTCTTTAATTAAATAAATACCACAATTACTCTACTCAATTAGAGAATTTCATTTTATTCTTTTTATATAAGCCGATATAATTTTGTTATATTAACAAAACATTTTTGTATTATTTATAAGAGAGGGTTTAATTTCAAATTTGGTTTTAGAATTTAATTTTGAATATGATATTAAAATTTAAAAACTTTAATTTTATTAACTTGAAACAATTGTGTTAATTTTAATTTAAGTAAACTTGTTTTTTACTCTTTAGTGCTCAAAATTGAGCGCATCACGATAGAGGCATTTAATACTGACCGGCATGCCTATAAAATGGACCATCCCTTACACTACTACAGGCATTCCAAAATATCTTGCAAGTACTCGAAAGTGGCCAAATGAACACGCAACCCCTCCTAATTCTTCTTCCATTAGTACTCCTTCTGCTTATTAAACCCTCTCATGGAGCCGGAGGCATAGCCATCTACTGGGGCCAGAACGGAAATGAAGGAAC
>JAOTAY010000004.1:34283491-34299505 GCA_025629805.1 Erythroxylum baracoense
TATATTTTCTTATTTTAATTTAATATTTTATTATTTATAATTTTAAATTTATATGACTAATAATATATTTTTAATTAATAGTTTATTAAATCAAATGACTTTTTTATTATTTTATCTCTTTTCAACAATTACAACCGTACTTATCAAACACCTATTTTTACGTTTCAACCGTGACCAAAAAAGCAATACTAAACACATAAGTAAGAATAAGTACTTGTCATTTGATTTCAATACGTTTTCAACTACCGTTATTCCAAACCAATCCTTAGCCTATCTAGTAAAGTTGAAAAATGGTGTCTTTGGTCTTTGCAATGAAATTACACAAGTTTTAAAAGTTCCCATATTTGTCAGATAGCTGAATCTGAGTGATAAATCCTAGAGCGTTTTCACATGTTTACAAAGAAAAGTGCAAGCAAACCGGCCGGTCAAGGTGCGCGTCCATTCCGTTAGAAAAGCTGAGAGTGACTTGGCTTTTATACTATCTGTATATCTGTATATATTAAAATCCGAATGACTTGCACGTCTAACTGAAGAAGAAGAAGAAGAAGAAGTTTAATTAGGACTTAATTAGAATTAATAACTTATAACAAAACGTATACATGTATGTATTTTTTTATCCTCTTATGAGGAAAAACGCGTAGGGCAGGAACAGAATCATATTATTCATATCATCATCATATGCCACTTTCTAACGCGTCTCGCCACACAAATGAATGAGCACAGCACCTGCTAAGAGTGACCTGTCTTCCAATTTTCCTCCATCAGAGTCCTCCATTTTTGTGTAGCTTAGCTGTACTGTCTTTTGTTTATTTTTGTTTCAACTATAGGAGTACAGGGGGTAAGAGTGGAGTTTTTTCTTCATTCTTCTTCCATCTACCAAAATCTCGAGCCCTTGTCAGATTTGACCTTGTGGGTAGTCACTTTCTTTGTTCTTCCCTTCAGTTTTTCTCATCAACAAGGTAACGTTCGTTGCTTTCTTCTCATTCTCTTCCGTTTCTCATCAGCTCTTACTTTATTCTCAAACATGGCTCGAGTTATCTCTTCGGTTTTCTTCAATGCACTAGTTGCTTCTAAATTTTTGTAGTTCGTTCATTGTCTGGATCTAAAGCTCGTTTCTTTTCATTATATTGTCTAAACCCTTTTGAACTTGCTGATCTGTGAACTAGAATTTCGTGCACCCAGATCTTACCTGTGTGAAAGGTTGGATTTTGATCATTTTTCTGATCCTGAGTGCTTCAAAGGATTTTGTTTTGATCTGGGTTTTCTGAAAGTGGTATACTCGTGTCCACTCCTTAAGATTTAATTTCACAAGGAGTATGGATAAGTATCCTCTCTCTGTGTCTCTTCTCCTTTGTTTTTGGCTCGCATCTGCAATTTCTGTTACCTTCGCCGCCAATTATGTACCGACCAACAAAATCCTTCTAGATTGTGGAGCATCTTCAGATCTTACAGATTCCGATGGTCAGAAATGGGTATCAGACAAAGGTTCCAAATTACTTTTGGCGTCTGCTAATTCTTCCATATTCGAAGCTTCATCTCAAGACCCTGGTGTCCCTCAGGTTCCTTACATGACTGCCCGTGTTTTCCAGTCAAATTCCACTTACAGTTTTCCTCTGGCCTCTGGTCGTGTATTTCTTCGTCTATATTTCTATCCATCTGTATACAAGGGCTTCAATTCATCTGATGCTCTCTTCTCAGTCACAGCAGGGTCTTACACGCTTCTTAAGAACTTCAGTGTTTCTCAAACCACGGAAGCTCTTAACTTTGATTTTATTGTCAAGGAGTACTCAATCAACGTTGATGGTGGATCACTGAATGTTACCTTCAGTCCAGATTCAAGCTCAGGGAATGCTTTTGCATTCGTTAATGGGATTGAGATTATGTCCATGCCTGATATTTACAGTCATACCGATGGGAGCTTAATGGTTGTGGGCCAAACTGCTTCATTCACCATTGACAATAGCACTTCACTTGAGAATGTTTACAGGATCAATGTCGGTGGAAATGATATATCTCCTTCTAAGGATACTGGTCTGTTGAGATCTTGGGCTGATGATCAGTTGTATCTTTATGGGGCGTCATCCGGTGTTGCCGAGTCTGCTGATCCGAACATGACAATCAGATACCCGAGCAGCATACCTACTTATGTTGCACCTGATACTGTGTATTCAACTGCTCGATCAATGGGGCCAGATTATCATGTCAATGTTAATTACAACTTGAGTTGGATTTTCTCAGTGGATTCTGGTTTCAGTTACTTGGTTAGGCTCCATTTCTGCGAGGTCGCTGCAACTATAACCAAGCCAAACCAGAGAGTGTTTGATATCTACCTTAACAATCAAACTGCTGGGACAATGGACGTGGTTGCCCTGGCAGGCAGCAATGGGGTTCCAGCGTATAGTGACTATGTGGTTTTTGTTTCTGGTGGGAAACCTCAGCAGGATATGTGGCTTGAACTTCACCCAAATACAGCTTCCAAGTCCCAGTATTATGATGCTATTTTGAACGGAGTGGAGATCTTCAAATTGAGCAATGCAGATGGTAACCTTGCTGGGCCAAATCCTATCCCTGCTCCTAAGCAACCAATAATAGACCCTAGTAGAGTTAAACTACCATCAAGGCATTCGGCTAACCAGAAAGCTGTTTTAGCTGGGGGCATAAGTGGTGGAATTGTTCTGGCGCTTGTGGTTGGTTTCTGTTATATAGCTGCATCACGTCGCCGTGGGTATGGAAAGGAGGCAAGTGCAAGTGAAGGGCCATCTGGGTGGCTTCCTCTTTCTCTGTATGGGAATTCGCACTCTGCAGGATCAGCCAAGACAAACACTACTGGTAGTTATGCATCCTCTCTGCCATCAAACCTCTGTCGGCACTTCTCATTTGCTGAGATCAAGGCTGCCACCAACAACTTTGACGATTCTCTGGTTCTTGGGGTTGGAGGTTTTGGCAAAGTCTACAGGGGAGAAATTGATGGTGGAACGACTAAAGTTGCAATCAAGCGTGGCAATCCACTATCTGAGCAAGGGGTGCACGAGTTCCAGACTGAGATTGAAATGCTTTCTAAACTTCGACATCGCCATCTTGTTTCGTTGATTGGTTACTGTGAAGAAAACTGTGAGATGATTCTTGTTTATGATTACATGGCATATGGTACCTTGCGTGAGCATCTATACAAGACACAGAAGCCACCTCTACCATGGAAGCAAAGGTTGGAGATATGCATTGGTGCTGCTCGTGGTTTGCACTACCTCCACACTGGGGCCAAGCACACTATCATCCACCGAGATGTTAAGACAACTAATATCCTTTTGGATGAGAAATGGGTTGCAAAGGTGTCTGATTTCGGGCTTTCAAAGACAGGTCCTGCGTTGGATCACACTCATGTCAGCACTGTTGTGAAAGGTAGTTTTGGATACTTGGATCCAGAATATTTCAGGCGGCAGCAATTAACGGACAAGTCTGATGTTTACTCATTTGGGGTTGTACTGTTTGAGATCCTATGTGCTCGACCAGCCTTAAACCCAACTTTGCCAAAGGAGCAAGTGAGCTTAGCTGAGTGGGCTGCACATTGCTACAAGAAAGGCATTCTTGATCAGATAGTTGACCCTTATCTGAAGGGAAAAATTGCGCCAGAATGCTTCAAGAAGTTTGCAGAGACAGCAATGAAATGTGTGGCTGACCAGGGCATAGAGAGGCCATCAATGGGTGATGTACTCTGGAACCTAGAATTTGCGTTGCAGCTACAAGAGAGTGCAGAGGAGAGCGGCCAAGATATTGGTGGAATGCATGAGGAAGAAGAACCACTCAATGTGTCGTCATGTAAAGGAAAGAAAGATGCCGATGCCTTCGATGGCAATGTGACAGATTCAAGGAGCACAGGAATGAGTATGAGCATAGGTGGACGTAGCCTTGCAAGTGAAGACTCTGACGGGTTGACACCAAGTGCTGTGTTCTCGCAAATCATGAACCCCAAAGGGCGTTGAGATTATTATGTCCGGCCCCACCAAGTTTAGTAGAATATCAGGCCAACCCAATTTGCTTTTTCATTGTTAAATTATCGTGGAAATCTTAGTTCTTCATCTTATTCGTTACTTATTTTTCTTGGTTTCACTTGGAAACTATGATTTACATGTTTTTGATAAAAATGAGCTATAAATTTGTATGTAATATTATTACAACTTGACGACAAGAGTGTTAAAGACCCAGCTGATGTGAGCTTTTATGCTTGTTGCCGTTTTTATTGGTTGAGTGTTATCTTTGAATAAGCATTACCATAATCAGACAATGCATGTGGGAAGGAGACCATTTTCTGGTGCTTGTAGATTATACACCGATAATTGCGGAAACCATGAGAACTATGGATGTGTACTCTGCCATTTTCAGATGTTTCACTGGTTCTGACCAACTACATGTTTTAATGGTATTGATTTGGTTAACTAAAGCCATTCATGACCTTCGCTTTAGACTCCAATGGCAATAAGTAACCTTTATTTCTGACGGAGTCTAGAGCTGACAAACAACTCCTCTCAACATTATTACACTTAGGAGGAAAACATTTCTCAGGGTAGAAACACATGACACTAGACGGATGACATCTGTTAACGAAAAAGCTTGAAGAATCATGATTATTGAGCTCTCTAAGCAGGAAGTTTCAGGGATTTATGGCGTTTGAAAATGATGCTTTGGTCTCGGCAGAATCAGAGGGCCGAATTTCTTCAATCATCTTTACTACTTCGTCCATGGTAGGTCTCATGTCAGTTACTCTTGACGAACATGCCATTGCAACTTGAAGCATCTGAACCATCTCTTCTTCAATGTTATGGTATCTCATCAGCTCTACGTCAAAAACCTCTGCTGTCCATTCCTCTCTAACAACAGACTGAACCCATCTCGGAAGATCAACAACATCATCGTGCCCTGATGATGGTATTGGAGCTTTGCCTGTCAGCATCTCCAGTAGGAGGACACCAAAACTGTAAACGTCGGACTTTTGTGTGAATTTTCTGGTTTCAATAACCTCAGGAGCTCTGTAGCCCACAATTCTTGATGGAACTGTAGGATGATTCATTTGAGTACTTAATCCAAAATCTGAAACACATGCTTGGAGTTCTTGAGTGAGGAGTACATTGGAGGACTTGATATTGCCATGGATCAACTTTCCTCCACCTGCAGAATGTATATGAGCAATGCCTCTCGCAGTTCCAAGGCAGATCTTTACTCGGGTTTCCCAATCTAATGCAGTTTGTCCGATTTCCCGATTTCCTGCATTCGTTGTGTTATTATATGCAAGTTCAGGCACCAACTTTTACATCACAAATTCAAAAGATTTGAGCTTTTGAAGCATACCGTGTAATAAACTGGAAAAGCTTCCTGCTGTTGTATAGTCATAAACAAGAAGTTTCTCATCCTTGCAGTAGTAGTAAGCACGAAGTGGCAGTACATTTGGATGCTTGGAAATCCTTCCTACGATCTCCATTTGTTGCTCAAACTCTCTTTTCCCAACCATCACTTCTTTTAACCTCTTCACAACCACAGCTGTTCCTTCCTCCAAGATGGCTTTATAGGTTGTTCCATAACCCCCTTTGCCTAGCACTTCAGCTGAAGCTCTTAGTAGATCTTCAAGGTCGAAATTGTAAGAGCATCCTTCAAAGAACACCAACTTGTTCTTTTCAGCATCTTGTACTCCACTTCCGAAGTCTTCCTTTAGCTTCTCATTCCTTCCACCTTTCCCTTTTGGTTGATCATTAGCTTTGCTGTCTTTTTTCTTCAAATAAAGAATCATCATAATCATCAATAGCAGAAACAAGAATGTTGCAGAACCACAAACTGCAATTGCAATGATGGATCTTCTGCTCAGTTTCTTCTTGGCTCTTGTTTTTAGGGGGACTGAAGGGAGTAAAATTGAGTAAGCCGGAGACGGAGATGGTGATTGAGCTGGTACAGAAGAGCATCTGTTTAAAGGCGGTCCACATAGCATAATGTTTCCTTGAAAGGAGGTGGGACGGAACTTTTGAAGGGAAAATGGAACCGAGCCATTTAAGTGGTTGTAGCTCAAATTCAACTGATTCAGCCCTGAGATGTTGAGCTCTGGTATGGAACCCGTTAAGAAGTTGTTCTGGAGGCTCAGACTCATAAGATGTGTTAAATTTTGTAAGGTGGCCGGTATGTTACCGGTGAAGGAATTGAAGGAGAGATCAAGCAAATTAAGCTGAGAAGAGATGGAGGAAGGAATGCTACCTGAGAAGTTGTTATGTTGAAGATATATGTAGCGCAGGGAAGGAAGAGACATTAAGTCTGATGGAAGAGTCCCATTGAGGTGGTTGGACCTCAGACTGAGGATTATGAGTGCATCCATCTTCCCAAGTGTGTTACTGGGAATGGCTCCATAGAGTCCGACACCGGGAAGGTGCACTGCAATCACACGGCTGTTGTTCGCATTACAAGTGACACCAACCCAAGAAGCGCATATCCGAGTGGAAGACCTCCAGTTAAGTTTCCGGGGGTGAGGAACCGCAGCCACAAAATCAAGGAGAGCTTTCTTGTCAACATTAAGGTCAGCAAGAGTTTGAGAATAGGCAAAGAAGAGTAATGTCAACAGAAATGAGAAGATCTTCATGGAACCTGCTGCTGAAATGTGATCAGTACATAGTTTCAGGAATTCTTGTTGTTTCCCTGGAAAGGTACACAATAACAATATAGAATTGACTATTTTCCAAAAAAGAATTTGAGTAAAGAAGCAAAATAAAACACATGCAATCATGCAAAGTTGAAAGGAAAGCGTGGCCAATTCGGCAGAACACTAACTTAATCATGGTTAGTAGAAAAGGAAGCAACCAAAAGAAGACAACAAAAGCATAATAAAGATTTCAACTCAAGTTGGTGAACGATAATTAGTAATCTGAAGACAGAAGTAAACCAATGAATTATCGACTTTAACCGAAGTTAACACTTTTTTTTTAAACCACCTGGAACCTCATTGCTAAGCCTCGGATTCTCGTAACATGTCTTGTCTAACAAATTCAAAATGGCAGAACTTCATTTTTGGTTCTCCTATACGCTAGTAAAGATTAACAAGCTAGTGGTAAAGCATAAAGAGAGAAAAAAAAGCAAAAGTACACCCTTTCCCTTGTTAAAGAGAAAGCAAAAGCACTAAAGCCCTCCCTGCAATATCCTCAGATAGGGTGAAAATTTTCAGCTTTGTCAATTTTCCTCTTGCTTGCGTAAAGATGTTGAACAAGTTGAACATGTGATGGAATAAAATTCAAAATCACAGTATTGAAAATAGTGAAAATATGAGCTTGTGAAGCTGTAAAGGGCAAAAACAGAGGAACTGTCAAAATTATCAGGAACTGAAGAAAAAACAGTGGAAATGAGGTATGAGAACATGAGATCGAATTTATGGAGGATATTGGTAACAAGAATACTTTTTCACCGGTGTGGGGGATTCTGGGAGCTTATGAGTATCAAAATATTGTCAAGATCAAACTACCCATTTTCTAAAAACCAATTAGCCTCCGCTTGAACTCGAATTTCACAAATGTATCCAAGTATGAGACTAAAGTCTTGAGTTTTAGCTAATAATTGTAAAGAATAACTTATGAATGGTTGTGAAATGTAGGAATGATAACAATATCTGCCACAGAAAGCAGAAAGGTTAGAATTTTTGCTACTGAAGAAAACAGAGAAACGAAGGGGAGATTTGATGGAGTGAGGAGAAGAACAGAAAATCAGATTTTGAGAGAGACAACACTATTCCTATCAAGCCCTTTCATTCAATCAAGTAAAGCTTAGAATATATACCAAGTGTAAGCAACAAAAATTCAGAGCAGACAGCAACTAAAACCAAATCATCACAATTTACAACCAAATCATCAAAGTATAAGAAGCATACAAGAGAGGCAAAGTTGAAACCTTTGAAAGGGGGCTGAAGTGGGAAGCAGGAAACAGAGAATGTGTAGTGACACAGGAGAAGTAATGAACTCAACTGAGAAAATGTTTGTTTGAGACGTTAGAAGAGGAAAAGGTAAGTTTGGGAAAAAGAAAAGGGAAAAGAAAAGAGGAGTGTAACGTTGGATCAAAATGTTAATACTTCAGAAAGGTTTCAGAAGTAATAGTAGAAGGAGAAGAAGAAGAAGAAACAGCAGCTTCTTCGTTAAGTTAAAGCAGTTAGTAACGCAGATCTCAATGAAGTGAACAACCAACTCCACAGAGCATCATTTTCTTATGTTTTCATTTGATATTTTCTTCTTTCTTTTTTTAATGCCACTAACTCTGGCATGAACACAACTACTTTCTAGTTATTTCAAACAAACTGAACTCACACATTAAAGATGCCGACTTGTGAAGTAGTTGAACGGAATCATCAACCAGCAGAAAGCGAAAAAAAAGAGTGAAGAAAGCTGGTAATGCATCTATTCTATTGTATAATTAAACACTGTTTACAGTTCAGAAACTCACGTAATCATCAACTAAAAACCAAAAAGCAGTTGACTTCTCATTTGACCTTTGTACATCTTCACCTAGGTGGCCTCCATGTAGATGAAGGTGATGTTGAAGCTTTGTTTTTTCAGAAACTCTTCTAAGTCAATGCAAATTTTTGCTGACCAAGATTTCCGGGACTTTTCGTTTCGGCTTGTTAACTTGTAATCTTGAAGATGATAGGCTTTAACTTGGATCATACTTCAACTGTGGCATACTGTTGCTCATATGAAACAGTGATGTAACCATTCACACTATAAAGGATAACAGTCAAGCCCTTGTAGCACAATCAGACATTCTTGTACCTCTCTGTATCACTCGTCATATTTCACACATCCCTTTTTTTTTTTTTTTCCAAGTCAGCCAAAAATTACACAAGAATGATATATAATTAACAAATCATCATAGGGAAAAACATATCATATCTCTGATGTTATAATAGGCCAAAAGGTTCTGGCAGTGTCTCATATCCGTTATCGAAGATGGGCCCCTCATTGGACTTGTCATCGATACCATGCAGCCAGTTGGTGTTCTTCAGATCCTCTTTGAGCAGTATTGCATCATATCGTGTACTCTCATACATATCAGCTCGAATCAATTTTGCAGAATATCTTCCATTATTTGTTTCGCTTCCAATATCTGCAACCCTGCTTCTATGGTTTTCATTGTCTGCTATATCTCCATTTTGCACTTTCCCAACATGGTTGATGAATTCTGGAGCACTCATCGAACGAGTAGAATGAGTTTTTGAAGTAGCAGATCGAATGCTCTGAGGAAACAGAGTCGTGCCTGAAAGATGACTTCCTGTGCCGTTTCTTATGTCCTACATTGCAAGTTGAGCAATTTGTGACAGAAAAAGAAGAAGAATAAGATATGTGTTAATCTGGCTAAACCAGTCCAATATGACAGATTCTCTAATGTATTCACAGATGCAGTAACTTGGGCAATATGTTTCCAACTCTGCCACAAAAAGGAATAATAGGTCTGAGTTCTCACTCATGAAAACCAGACTCGCTGTTCCATGGCCAGAAAACAGGTCATTAGGTGGCAAAGTGAGAAGAAACGATATTGTGCAGGTAGGATCATGATACTAAGCAAGCTGATTGAGCTACCTAATTGAAAATGATAACTATTTGCATCTTGATTGCGATACAGTATTGAAAATGACAAATAGGTGCCAATCATATGGCCTAACTAGTTGGATTATCATGAAAATAAGAAAGAGAGGAAGAGAGTACTCATACCATATGTCTGATGGCCATATCCAAGGACTTCTTAGATATTGACCTCCCAAATCCATTGCTCTCTGTGGTAGTCAACGAGGACTTGACAGGTTTCCGCATTCCCAACTCTGAGACATGAGAGGTTTTTCGAGGCTCAGGTAAATCAGTAACATGACCATTGGAAGGAAAACGTCCCTTTCCAGGGGGTTCTGAGGGTCTTCCCCTTGCAATGATAGGAGATGAATGCCGTCTTGGTGCAGCCACAGGAGCCGTAGTTTCAGGGAAGGTCCCTTTCACTGTAAGAGCAGCACCAGGCCGCGACCTACCGGCAGATATTGGCCTGTCTGGCAAAGTAGTTCTAAGATTTGGAGGTGTGTCAAGTGGAAAGTCAGGAGGAATTACTGGCTGTTGTGGAGTCCTAACTCGTGGACTTGGGGAACTTGGTCGAGATGTTGGGGCTGAAGTGCGTCCACTTGAAAGAACTCGTCCACTTGAACTTGAAGGAGCGGACACAGGAGACACCAGAGTTGTAGGACTCCTCCGAGTGGGTGTTGAAGGGCGAGAAATTGATCGAGGACCTGAGTTCAAGTTTGCAGGAATTTGTGGCCTGGAACTTGGAGTTGATGGCCTTGAACTTTGAGATGGACGAGTCTTGTCAGTCAAAGTGTTAGAGGGGGACGGGCGTGCTCTTGATGGAGTACATGAACGTGATGCAGGACGAGCAGATGGCGTGGAAGGTCTTACTGTAGATAAAGAGCGAGTAATCGGAGAAGATGGTCTAGTATAAGAGGAGACTGAAGCAGAGCTTGTATTCAGGATTGAAGAGGACCTGTTTGATGAGTAGGTACTGAATTGTGAAGAAGAAACAGCAGGGCGTGCCACCGAACTGCTTCTAGTTGGTCTTGAAGAATGGTGACTGTCAGAATGTGAAACTGAAAGCTGAAACAGATAGACAACTGACATACTAAGTTTTCATAAAATCAAGCATCAAAAATGATTCATGTCATGCATTTACTACCAAACATCCTCAAAGACATCCAAAGATGATAATGAATACAAGAAAGCAAGCAAACAAGAAATGATAGTGCATACCCTGGAAGCCTTACTGGTAGAAACTGATCTACCCAGGGAAGTACTTCTTGAAGCCACCGAAACTGCCTGTGACTCGCTTCCATCAGATGAAGGGAAGAGAGGAGTTCCAGGAGGAGTAAGCAACCTGATGACATAAAAGACAATAACAACAATAAATTCTTATTCTGCTACAACTAGTGTGAGGAAAGCAAGAAACCACTGACTACTGTTAAAATGAATCTGAGCTCCCAGTTCATGTGATCTCCACAAAAATCACAATCTCAGACATCTAGTGTTAGAACTTTTTGGAAGGAACGTCCTTTTTGATACTGGGAATAGATCCCAACTGATGCTGAAATATACGAAGAACTAAAATTTCCAGATTTTTTTATAGATTGTTGTTGACTTTGAACTTAACAGAATTAGAGATACTATATACAGACATGAAAACAGAAAAAAAGAAGATCTGGAAATTCAGCAAAACAATTGAAGAAAAAAAAGGAGCAAGTCAAAGATCTACCAGTCATAATCATGCTTCCCACCATCTGTGGATGACAAAAGATCATCGATCCCACTTCTTGCAAGTTTGGCAGATCCAACTGAAAGCTTCCCCAATTTCACTGAAACTAGAATTCAGGAAGAATGTTAGAAATTTGGGAAGAAATGAAAAATCTAAGGCAAGTGTGTGATAAAGAAAAAACTATGAGGTAATACTAGTCTTGTGGAAGACTAAAACAGACTGATTTAAGTGAATTTAGAAGCTTTTTTATTTTTGATGGTCTTGCATGGAACTTGTAAAGCATAAAGCAAAAATCGCAAAATCATAATTTGCGCAATCATCAGACTGATTCTGAAATCCCCAAAAAGGCAATGAGAACAAAAGATTTCAACTTGATTAGAAACCATTTTGTCAAATTTAAAAGAGATGGTTTCTAGAAAAAGACGAATGAAAAATGCATACCATCAGAGGATTCATCGGAAGAGGTAAAAGACAGAGTTGGGCGGTTCTTGGAGAATAGATCCAAATTCTCGTCGGTGTCTCTGTAACGGCGGTGAGGATAGGACATACTGTTCCTGCCTCCAATCGGAGATTCTTTGAGATTGGTGCTTCTGTTGTTCATAATGTACCAATATCTTCTCTGTAACAGCTCAAGAACGCAACATCTCTGAGACTGAGAGGAATGTGAGATCTAGAAACAGAGTGCAGTAGATGCAAAGCGCAGAAGTGATGTGTGAGTGAGTGTGTTGAGATCGATCTATCTACTTCAATGGTAGTGAAAAAGTAAGGTCAATTAGAACTTTAAAGTAAAGATTAGAACTTTAATTAGTTTTGTGGAATTCAGGGAACAGAAAGTTTTTAACTTTTATTGTCCGCCATTGACGGAGCTTTGCTTTGATTTTCCATAACTATTCTCTCTTCCTCTGTTAAAAGTTCTCTATTTTCTTAATTTTTTTTCTTCTCAACTGACAGTTTGTGGCATGAAGGCGCCAAATGAACAACTTGTCTCTTGTTTCCTCTATTCCTGTCATTTGGAATTTATAGGAACAGGTTCAATTTTGTTTTTTTAATAAAATAAAAATTTTAATTCATAAAAAATAATCAATATTATTTTAATTTCAATAAAGAAAGACCTAATTATAAAATTTGAGTTTTAACCCAATTCAAAATTTAAATATTTACAACAACATGGATGTCTCACTTAAGCGAAGGATCTAGGAAGGTCCTATAATAAGTAGTTTTATCTTTATTTAACAGTGAGATTGTTTTTAATAGACCCACATATAATATGTCATGAAAATACTACAAAATTATAAATAAATTTGAATACATATAAAAAATAGAATGAATAAATAAATAAATAAAATAAAAATTTAAAAGGCAATAAAAGCAACTAAATAGATAAATACAAAAATACAAATAAATAAGAAATAGAATAATAATAATAATAATAATAATAATAAGGTAATGTAATGTAATGTAATACAAAGTAATATCAATTTTTAAATATTTATTTTCTAAAAGCTAAATTTGACCTAATTTTAATTAAAATTTGCCTTACCTAATTTACTAATTTTACTTAGACTTGGCAATAATAGCCTGACCAGGCCTCTTTTTGACCAGAGTTGGCCGAGTCACGGGCCTGCCCTTAGCCTGCTCATTTTTTCTGAAACGACACCATTTTGAAATTTTTTGTTTTAAAAAATAAATGATGGACCAAGGCGCATGGCCTGGGCTACCAACTGGTCAACCTACCTGCGAGCTAGACCATGGGCCACCGTAGCTTGGGGCGGGGCAGAAACGAGGGCAACTCGGATCTGACTCGACTCATTGACATGTCTAGTTTTACTAACTAAAACATTTAATTTCTTGCACAAGATTGTGAAATTTTAATTTTAATTATAATTTTAAAATTTAAATTTTGAATTAACTTGTTAATTTTATATTAAATAAACCGATTTTACTAAGTGAATTTGTTAAATTTTGTAATTTTTATCATCCAACAAAAAAAAATATATTTTATTTAGTATAAGAAGAATAATTAAAATTTTCAATTATTAAAATTTATTTATAACTAATGATGTTTATAATTATGAATGAATTCATGAAAATTCATAGTCAAATCATGTGATTGGTCCCACCCCAACCTCTTATGTTAAAAAATAAGTTTGATGGTTATTAACATAATTATTGTTATTATAACTTTAAGAAAAATAAATTATAATTAGCTTCCACCAACCACTCTAGGAAATTGTGTAATTAACATTAATTAAACATGTTTAGTAGGTCCCGACAAGCTTACTTAAGATCTCTTCCTCCTTCTCATTGCATTTATTAATAATTGCATTAATTATTGAAAACACGTGGCCTCCCCACGTTACTTGTTCATGATGCAATAATTAATCATAATTAATTACAATAAGTAATCATAATTAATTAATTAATTACTAAATAGTTATCTTGCTACCTCCCCTTATCATAACATATCATACTACATGCATAATATGCATTAAATTGGTATTTTGTGTTTCGGGTTTAATTCGAAATGAACCGATAAAGTTTTAAGTTAGTCAAGGTCCAAATTGAATTTAAAGGGGTACTTGGTTGATAGATTTGGGGAGGGATTAATGAGTAAATAATGAAAAGTGAGTGGTTGGTTGTTGATTATCATTATAGGGGCAATAGTTTGACATCTCACTTTTGGGAAATCCTCCATACTCTCCATTTAGTAGAGGAATGATACTCGTTTTTTAATAGTGACTCTTTTTTGTAAATATTTTTAATATTAATTAATTAAATACAATTAATTAATTAATTACAATATAATTAATTAAATATATAATAAATTTTTATTTCTCAATATTTTTTACAAACTAACCACTGTCAATAATAATAGTAATAATTCCTTCCTCTTAACTAACCATCATAATTATAATGATAATATTCATTCTTATTTCTCACTATATTTATTTCTATTCCTACTACCATTCTCCAACGCGAACTAACCGTCCTCTAAGTCTAATTTTGAAAAAATGGCAAATTTCTAACTCGAGAAAATTAGCTTAAATTCAAAATAAACGCAATTTAAAACTTTTTTAAAAAATTTAAAATCTAAAAATAGTTTGAATCGACTAGACTTGAAGTTGGTTAAACTTTAATTTGGATCTAACAATTTTGACTTTGATTAAATTTTGAGCTTGTTTAAAAAATTTAAATAAGACGATCCATCATATCTAGGCTTTAAAATAATATTAGACTGAGTTTGAACCTAAAATCTGTCTTCGAACTTAGGTCTGATTCAAAACTCTGATTAAGCCTATAACTTCAAGTCAAACTAAGCATATATATGTATTATTTTTTAATTTTTAAAAAATAAAAATAACTTCGTTTTATTTAAAAGTTTCGATCTTCGAATCGAATATGAGGTTTGAAGTTTTGAAAATAAAAAAGTTTGAGTCAAACTCGAAGTCAAAATTAACTTAGGTCAAATTCATTGAATTCAAACCATGTTGTCACTCTTAAAAATTTTTAGATTGACTTGAAATCGTCCTGAGCTCCAACTTAAGTGTAATAATTTGAACTTAATCAAACTTGGGATCACCTAAACCTAATCAGGCTCCAACTTAAGCCCAACCCGTACCTGTATAATCTTGCTTCCATTGAAGATGCAGATGAATGTACATGGCCTACCTACCCGTCATTATTGAAGGTGCTCTGTATGTTCACCAGCCTCTCATCTCGTGCCTATCTATAACTAAAGTCACTCTCGATCCCATGAAAGCGAGTGAAGATTCAACAAAGCCAATCAAAATCATCTCTGAACCTAAAATGAAAATGCTACTTCCATATTGTCCATATGTGATATATATGATCATGGTTTCACTGCACCTGCACATGCATGTCTCATGCATCTGACACTCTTCTCATTATGACTTCAACTCCCCGCAATCACATACTCATGCTGCAACTTCAGTAGGGATACTATTGGAGATTCCGATCTAATTTGGATTTCAATTTGTGAACTTCAAACCTGACCAAATCTCAAGCCAAATTTAAGACTATAGTTTCCACATTCTGCAGAAGAAATTGGTAAGGTAACCTGTCAAAAGACGAGATATGGGAACCCACTTTGGAGTTGGATGGTGCACAGAGATTCCTTTGAAGCAAAGTCAGCCTTTTTTATTGTATATTTGAATCTAATAAAAAAATATACTTAAACTTAAGGTCTTGTTGGACCAAGGGGTTAGTAGTGGGACAAGATGAAATGTAATAAATTTTCATCGTTTGATTGAAGGTTTCATAATAAAATGAAACTGAATGAGATGAAAGCCGAGGGTTTCATGTTACGTTCCATTCCATCCTAAACAGTAAAAATAAAAAACCTTCGATTTGGGAGATTTATGATAGAACGTAAACTAGTAAATACATACTACATAATATACCCTTAATAATTTTTCTTAATACTAATTATTTCTTCTAACCTTAACCCCCTTTTTTCTAAACTCATTTATTATGGTCTATAAGCTTATCACCCTTAAAAATAATTTTTATATTATTAATAAAAAATTGTATACAATTAAAAAATAATAAATAAATAAAATTTTTATTAATGAAAATAGTAAATATATAAAAAATTAATCTTTAATTGTTTGTATATATTTTTATTTATATAAAAATATAAATAAATAATTTTTAAATATAAATCACATATAATAGAATAAAATTTATTAAATAATTAATAATAAT
>JAOTAY010000004.1:34307532-34359161 GCA_025629805.1 Erythroxylum baracoense
AATTTATTAAATAATTAATAATAATAATTTTATATAATTAATAATAAATTGTATATAATTAATAATAAAATAATAAATCTTTTATTATTTTAAAATAGAAAAAATATAAAAAAGTTACAATCGTGACTTTTTAATTGGATATGTTTTCTGTTTTAAAATTATAGCGTTAAATCTCTTGTAAGAACCATTTTAATATCAGGAGTATATTAGTCATTTATTATACATTACATTTCATTCCATCCATCTTCTAAATAAGAGTTCACTACATTACATTATGAACTTTACCATCCCTCCCAAACAATTTTTCACTATGTTACGTTCCATTCTATTCTAAACTATTTCGTTCTGCTCCGTTCCGTTCTATTCTATTCTATTAATTAATATTCAACCAAACAGACCCTAAGTTTTATTAAATTTGGATTTTTTATATAAAATTTTAGATTAAGTTTGGATTCAGATAGCGTAAGTTCGGCCCGGGCATTAAATCCCTATTTCAGAAGGAGTTAGTTGTGAAAGCCCAAAGACACGAAAACAGTATCTTTTTATCTTTTGTTATATCCGAACCAAACGCCCATGTCCCTCCAGCTCAGAGATGCTGACCTGCCGACCCTTTGCTTCTCCTCCTCCGTAAGACTTTCCCTCTTGTTAATATTTACATGTGTCTGTCTGTTGAGCTTTCTCTGCTATTTCAATGGCTGCCAACTGTTAGCCTTATCCACACACTATCTTATCTAAACACACCCACTAGTTTCTTCTTTGCTTAGTATGAAAGAACTTGAGTGCAAAGAGAACCCTTCAAACTTTTCTGATTTATTGTTATGCAAGTTGATGAATTTTTTATTTCTAGATTTGTAGTTCTCCCATTTTACTGCGGCTGTGGAGCAACTTATCAATCAAGACATCTCAATTTTGGCCTTTCAAGAGGTATTTATATGAATCAATCCTTTTTGTTTTATCCCTTTGTTTAAGCTCGAATCTTTTGGAGATTTTGACTTGATTCTTTGAGCTTGCTATGTGGCGGAGAAGTCGAATGCTTTCTTTTCAAGCTCACACTTAGTTGTCCAAACTGATGAACTTTGTCATTGAAACAATCAGAAAAACTTGTTGCTCTCTTTACCATTCTGCTCTGTCATTTCTTACATTTCTACGGACGTGTTCCGTTTGTGAAGTTTCATGGAAGACTATATATTTAGGCCAAAAGCATCTCCATGAATTTGCAGCAAGAAGTACCTCCCAAAAGTTCAACCTTTGATTTCATCTTATGTTTTCTTATATAGATACGTGTGTGTGTTTTTTTTGCAGGAACAAGAAAGCTTGAGGTTTCTCCGCTCAAGGCCGGGTTTTGGGACTCTATAAGATCTGGGTATATGTGATTATAGAGTTGTAGAAACAAACTAGTGGAATAGACATGGAGTTTCGATAGGTTGTGCATTTGTTGTTGGCTATTTAAATCATAACTTCTGATTCAATTTGTTTCTATAAAGGTTGTTGAGACATGTTGACAGCATAATCAGTACTGAATATTTGCTTTCCTGGTCCAATTAGTCGTAAATTTTCCCATATTCGTTTTCTTATATCACTGCACAATGTTTCATGTGTCTTGCAATATATTAGGTAATGCAAAGAAAACAGGGGTTTGGCTACTATTTTGGAGGACTACTTGCAGTTGAAGTTTGTCATTTGAAATTATTTACTGTCTAGACAATTGATCTAATATATCATTCAATTTCCTTATTTGGAACTGATGAAAACTTTTTTTTTCGTTCGGTTCCTAGGGTAGGCATCTGACCATTTAGTCTTTTGCACCTTTAGGATCAGATTTTCCATTTATGACTGTTGGGCTATGGATTTATTGTTCAGCAATGTTGCATTACTTACAAGTTTTTTTTGCATAATGAATTAGAGCTTTATTAAAAAGTGCTTCTTACACTTCTGTTACTATTGCAGGCTTTTAAAGGATAATTCAACTCAAGTCATTGATGAATCATCAATAACTCCTCAGGAAGAGGAAGAACCTTTGCCTGAAGAGTTTGTTCTTGTGGAAAAAGCTGAACCAGATGGAACAATTGAACAAATCTTATTTTCCTCAGGTGGAGATGTGGATGTGTATGAACTTCAATCCTTGTGTGATAAGGTACTTGTTCTCCATTCAGCCTATGTAAATGTTCGTTGTAGAGCATATTCCTAAGTGCCAACTTTATTCCAAGACCTTTCAATACACTGACCAACTATCGTTAGTTCTGAACTTTGTTAATAAGAGTAAGAGTGTCTTTGTTGCTTTCTTTTTGGGTTTTTCTTTTCTTATGATTCAGTTGGTTGATAATATTACTATGTTCACGAAATCCTTTCTCTTTATAATTTGGTGAATTTCTTGAATAAAGTTTTAAATATGATATATGACTGATTATTCTGTTCAATTGGAACTCATTCTGATGTTTTAACAGGTTGGTTGGCCTAGAAGGCCACTTTCAAAGCTAGCTGCAGCTTTGAAAAATAGCTATATGGTAGCTGCATTACATTCCATACGAAAATCACCGGGGTCAGGTACTTGGCGTATATGCACCATTGCGAAGTCTTCTAGTCTTGTGAACAATACAATCTAGCTAAGTACTTTCTACATCTAAAATTACTTTATAAACATCTTAGTGTACTTGGAGAAGTTATTTGACAGAGAGGAATGACCGAAAGAAGCTTATCGGAATGGCTCGTGCTACATCTGATCATGCTTTCAATGCCACGATATGGGATGTGCTTGTTGATCCTAGCTATCAGGTACATTTTGTGTTACTTTAAGAATGAATCTAGACAATCACCGCAGTATGCAATTCTGTGTTTGGCCGTGTAGAACAGTGCTCTGCACGGGATAGAGCCCTGGAACAGATATCATATTGGTCTCTTTTGAGGTTATAATGCTGTGGCTTTAGGACAAAACTCATAAGTTTCCATTTAGGTATTCTTGTAAGCATGGTGTACAATGAACTATATAAGGACATAGAGCAATTCTGGATATCTAAAAGCACATTCATGTATCATATACTCCTAATAATGCATGAGAACTTGCAAAAAAGAAGTCATGATTGGCTTTAATATAGGGCCAAGGACTCGGCAAGACTCTTATCGAAAAGCTTATTAGGGCTCTTCTACAGAGGGATATAGGGAATATTACACTTTTCGCCGATAGTCAAGGTATGAAAATTTATAAACAAGACTAGTACGATTTTAGCCGATCCGATCCGGTGAATTGTTTCGTACCTGAATACTGCTTATACATACAGGTTCAACGTTTTGGTTTGGATCATTAACCTTGTATACGCTTCTTGTTTCTGCAGTGGTGGAGTTCTACCGGAATTTAGGTTTTGAACCCGATCCGGAGGGAATTAAAGGCATGTTTTGGTACCCAAAGTACCAGTAGTCATGTCTTGTGTTGTGGAAGAATTCCAAGTCTCAATCTTTTCAGATTCAAATGGTATTACATGAACTGTGGAGGAATGTGTGCCTAGTTGTACATTGAATACTGATGTATTATAAGCTGCCACTGTTGTCTGATATGATCGAGCTTCAATTTTTTTTTTTCTGCATTGTAAATTCTAAGAAAATGAGTTATAATTTATTGCGAAAGATCGAATTCCAGTAGTCTGAACATCAATCACTTTATTGTGCTCCTCAAACAAAAGAGGAAGTGCAGTTCTTATTGTGTAAAGTTTCTGTTTTGTCTGCTTGTTTGGTTGATTTTGTCCTGGGATGAAATGAGTTGTTTTTCTAACAATTAGTAGAGAGGGCACTGAGACTAGACTTGGTCCAATTGGACTGTAACCCAACCCTAATACGGCGTAGTTTTTGTTAAAATTTAACATTAAATTGATTATTTTGTTTAAACTAGTTCATATTGTATTAACCCTCTGGAACTAGATTAATTTGAATTTAACTTGTTAGTTTTAGATTGGATTGGTTAACTTTAATATTTCAAATAAATAATCTTATTTTTAAATTTTAAATTTAAGAAATTAATGAACTTTAGTTGAGCGAGCCCCGTCCTTGCCCCGTCCTTATATGCAGAGATATCAATAGACCGGGCTCTGCTTGGACTGCCCCTGATTTGGCCCAGTCTGACTAGAGGTTAGAGCTGATTTGTTTGTCGGTAGAGCTAATCGGACATGTCATTTTTTTTTAGAAAAACTTTCAAAACAATGTTATTTTTGACAAAATAACGTTCGGCTCGACTTGTCCGACCTCGGCCTGTGGCTTAACCAGGCCGATCATAATTAGCCCATAATCTGCCTCTACTCTAGTCAAATCGACGCCAAATCGGACGGCCCTTTTTGATATCTCTACTTATGTACAGATATTCCCAATCGTTTCTAAATTCTATGCTTACCATTGGTTCGTACTTCGTAACTGTTTTCCCTCGCTTGTTCTTCCATTCTTTATTTGCTTCATTTCTCTCTCTTTCTCCTTCTCTGCTTGTCGATGTCGATCATAGATCTCCATAGTCAATGTGTTCTATTTTAGTGATCGATTTGAAGAATCTGAGAAAGAATGCAGATCTGAGAAACTGCCAATCGATGTGATAAATGTATTTTCAGTTTCGTTAATCGCTGAAACCATAACGCAAGACACTGGAAGCGGCCGAAGAGACGGACGCCACCTGTTTGAATGGGTTAGGTGAGCTATTGGGTTCCTTTTTCTTCTGTCCTTTCATTATGTTATCATGTTGAAGTAGAGAGAGAGATAGGTTTGTTCTTGTAACGAGGTCCTGGATTCCTGAAACAAGTAACGTTGCAAAGAAATTGTTTGCTTCTTTATTATGAAAAGATGTTGGAATTGTAGCTTTTGTTATTTCTCAATCTCATTGTTGCTTTGCCTTTTTCTCACACTGCATTGTTAAAGGTTTGAAGATTTTCTTATTTAACATTTTTTGCTTTCGTTTCAGTATATCCTTTTGTTATGTCCTCTATTTCTGATTTGGAGTCCATCAATATCTTGGTTTCTTCTTGTTGTTATTTCTAGTGATGATTAGTTGACTTTTGGTTTCGATTGTGGATTATTCATTAGCATCTTCGGTAAGTAATCAACGTCGTTTCCAGTTCTCTGTGTATAGTAATATTTGTTCAAACTGTTTGGCGATTTGTGGAAAGAAAACAGAGGGAAAAAAGAGACATCTCAAGATATTAGTTTTCTGGTCATAAGAGAGACATCACAAATGGAAGTTGAGTGGATTTTCATCATGAGACTTCACACATATTATGTATCGTGTATGTAAAATCACGCCTTACTCTATATGCCTCTCAGCATCTGCTTCACTCAACTTGACTCTGTGTACTGTATGTTCTTATCTCCATCCTATTTGTGCAGCTTAAGAGGCAGAGAAAATGGACAAAATTAATAAACATATAACATCATGTGATTGCTTTGATTTATAGAACTGACACTGCCTTCTTCTGAAAATGAATAAGAATGTATATGAGACCAAGCAATGACTTGTAGTTATTAACCCATTCTGTAGTATTATAGGGTCATAACTTCGCGTTTTTTTCTTATATTATTCATTTTCCTTGATTTATGTTAGATGAACTCATCCATGAGCTCTAATGACATATTTCTATTTAGAAAAAGAAGGATAGCTCTTGATTTGGTTAACTAGATGGACATAGTTGTCGTAGTTGTTATCGTCAAAGATTCATCCATAGATAATCTGAACATAATGGGTTCTCGACCATAGAAAAATTAGTAAATAACGTGTATGCTGATACTTCATATTAAGAACAATCAGTTAACACTACGTCTGTTTTCATTTCATCATGAGACTTCACACATATTGTGTATCGTGTATGTAACATCGCGCCTTACTATATATGCCTCTCAACCTCTACTTTACTCAACTTGACTCTCTGTCTACTATACGTGGTTACTCCATTCTATTTGTGCAGCTTAAGAGGCAGAGAAAACAGGGACAAAATTAATAAACAAATAACATCACGTCATTACTTTGATTTATAGAACTGAAACTTCCTTTTTCTGAAAAACGAATAAGAGTGTGTATGAAGCCAAGCAATCACTTGTTACATCTAGTGACCCATTATGTTCTATATGTTCATAACTTCTGTATTTAGCTAATGCGATTGACTTATCTTTTCCGGATTTCAAGTTTTGATGTCTTTTCTTTTTCCCAACCTCCTATTAGGTGAATTATCATTAGTTTCTACATTGCCTTCTTTCCCTATCTTATTTATTTTTCGCCGACCTTATGTTGGATAAACTCATCCAAGACCTCTAATGACATTCTTCTATTTAGAAAAAGTAGCAGCAGCTCTTTATTTGGTTGGCGGAGATGGATAGAGTTGTCTTAGTCTTCGTTTTTGGTTTTGCCAAGAATGCATTGATATTTACAGCACTGGGAATCTAATGGATTCTAATTAAGGAGCTTAGACAAAGTAAGGTCGTGTGTGCTGATATTTCATATTAACAACAATCTGTTAACACTATAATCCTTCTGCATGCACATGAGTTATCTCCTATTGGTACTGACTTGTATATATAACACACTAATTTCAGGACGACTCCGAGAATCCAGCGATAATGATCTACAGAAGGAGCTTTCAGATAACTTGCCCTTCATTCAACGCAAACAAAGTGCAATAAAGCTTGGGACAGCTACTTGATATAGCATGTGGAAGGGCTGCTGCTCTTTTCTGGAATTGAATACATTGATAGGTCTATCAATCACTATAGTCATGTTAATGCTATATAAACTTAACCTTGCATTGAATTCCAGATTCCGTCATTTCATATGACAAATTATAACATGTCAGGAACTTTTGTAATACATACATATTGTCCGCATTGTGAGCTGTTTCACACTCCTAAATTTCCTTTATGAGGATTAAAAAATCAATCCATAGCCTTTGTATTTATGAACCAGTGGTAACAGTAATGTGTAGGTTGGGCTGGTGATCCACTTGTACGTGGGCCGGGCTTGTACTCCTTTAATACGTGGACTGGACTAGTGCTCCCTAAGTGCGTAGGCTGAGCTGGAGCTTATGTCTGTGTGTAGGTGGGTGCTCCTGTAATGCATAGGATTCTTATGGGTGGTTTGATAAAGTATAACTCATCTATAAAAGCGTCTTTTTTATTGGAACTTATTCTCTTTGTGTGATTTAACCTTTTGCCGAGTCTCTCTTATCTGACGAGATTTTGAGTTGGGTGAAACGATAGTTGGGCTGGTTATAAATGAGTTGGGCTGATGCTTTCTAAATAAATGGGCTAGGCTGGTTCTTCTTTAGCGTGAGCTGTGATGGATCTGCAAGGGTTGGGCTGTTGCGTCTTAAATACTTGGGCTAGGCTGGTTATACATGAGTTGGGCCGGTAATTTAGAGCAAGAACTGAATGATTCTTTAGTGTTTGGGCTGGGCTGCGCTAGCTGTACATGGTAGGGCTCGTGCTTCTTAAGTGCGTGGGCTGGACTGTTATTATTTACTGAATGGGCTGGACTTGTTATACATGGGTTGCGCTTGTACTTGTTCAATAATTGGGCTTTGCTTATTCTTATTCAGTATATGGGCTGGGCTGCTTATTCATGTGCTGGGCTTGTACTTCTTCAATGTGTGGGCTGGGCTGTTTGGATAGGGGTTGTGCTTGTAATTCTTAATTGCTTGAGCTGGTCTGTTTATGCATAGTTGGGCTTGTGCTTCTTTGTGCATGGGTTGGGCTAGTTCTTCAGTACTTGGGCTGGGCTGCTTGTTCATTGATTGAGCTTGTATTTCATCAGTACTGGGCTGGGCTGCTTGTACATGGTTGGGCTTATGCTTTTAATGTTTGGGCTGGGCTAGTTCTTTAGTCTTGGGCTGGGATGCTTGTTCATTGCTTCCGTTTTCCATTGTAGGCTGGCCCGGTTCTTTAGTGAATGGGCTGAACTGCTTATACATTATCATTTATTGCGTGGGATGGGCTGGTTCTTCTAGTGCCCAGGCTACTGTGTAGGCTGGTTGGTAATTCATGGGCTGGGCTGGCTTTAAATAAGATTGGACGATATTGTTCCTTTTGGGCTAATTCTACTGAATTTTATGGGCTTAGTAAATGCTACCCAAATAGGTGGGCTGGACATGGGTCACGTGATAAAAGAGTTCGTTATCTTTTAGTATCTCCTCAAAACCGATTGTCTACATGTTACTTGAATGCGATGTTTAAGATATTCCGTATTCTTAAAACAGATTATCCAATCATTACTTTTATGAAGGCCTTAATTGGTTATGATTAACTAGGCATGTCTAAGTTGAATTCTATCATCTAAAAGCAAACCAAATTGATTCAATTAAAATTTATTTACTTGAAAAAGTATACCATAAATATGAATTGAAATGACATTAACTAAAACAACTACAATGTTTAGAAGCGACTTGGACCAAAGAAATGGAAGGCCTAGGTAAGCTATGAATTGGGAAATTTCGTTGTGCATGCATGTAATGTCCACAATATGAAGATAGAAAAAGCTAAAGCAACGAAAATCAACAAATGTTGATGCTACACTATTTTGATAGAGATAATGTTCAAATATAGAAAAGAATGACATCGGATCCTCAAGAAATGAATACACCTTTTTGCGGGAAGGATAATACTACAAACAAAAGTAATGCAATTATGATTTCAACCTCTTCATTGCATAGTCTGAAAACGTATTTGTAAACTTAATCAGAATTCTTCTCTCCAAGCTAAATGAAATTCGATCAAACAAGATGGAGAGTTTGTGAAAAACTTATAAAGAAAAGATGCATATATATATATATATATATATATATACAAACAAATTTATGCACAAATAATATAGAATACTTGAGAGGATATTGCTTCAAAATCACTAGAAAATGTTTGTATTTTCGCCTCCTCCAATATCTGAGGAACCATTATTAAGGAATTCAGCAACTTCTTTGGCATATTGCGACTTTTAAACTACATCTGTATAAAATTAAGGAAGACTATGTCCTGTAGGCTGAGTGTTCACAGAAACTCTTACATCATTTATCATCAAAAAAGAGTGAGAATGGTAACAGAAAATGTTACATTCGTAATCAGTGTATATCTCATCTTGTATCCTTATTGTAAACAGGATCACTAAGCAATGAAAGCAAAAAGTCATTTACTTATCACCAACAATATAACAACAAAAGACTCACCGCATCTGACATCTGACTTTTGAAACCGATACTACAACCACCTCGATTTATATAAATCTGATTCATTAAACTTCGTCTCATAGAAAGAGATCTCAATTCTCAAGGCAAGCCCCAATTGAATCCTAATATTCTCACAAAAACAGACATGTGAACTCAAAGCCTTCGATCTTCACATTCGAAAGGATCCTTTTGCATCAGATTTCTGAACATAATGTTGAGAACTCGTAATTATAATAGTTCATGTAAGCGGCATCATAATGTAACTCAAGCGAAAAGGAAAAAGGTTTTCGCGAAACATGAATCTAAATTATATCGTAACATCATAACGCAACCTAAGTACCTAACCCTAAAAGATCATGTCTCTCACACAACAATCAGAGACCAGAATTAAAACATGTAGTTTCTACATTTTCAATAATCTTAATCTGAGATCAACCAAAAGGAAAATGCACAAGTTTAGTGGCGCCAATTCAGTTATTCTCACCTAATTCACACCTCTTAGGCTTCCTATTTCGGAGCTAGGACTCTCCATTTGATCCAATCGGCCATGAAAGCGATGGCGATAAGACAAGAATTGAATTTCGAAAGGAGAAGGGACGAAACATTGAATAGAGTGAGAGGAATGTAACCGTATAACCGTATTTATACCTTCTAATTCCCACAGCCATAGAACTTAACATAGGTAGAATGTACAGTCCGTTAAAAAGAATTGGACTTAGGTAAATTATTCTCAAAATGATTAGAACTAGTCATTTAGATAGTTGACCCTTATCACTTATAAACCCGTTAATATTTTCATGTTTAGTCAATATGAGATACTCTAACACTCCCTTGCAATTGGGACTGGACATCTAGTTATTACTTAAAATAAACACAATGGTAACCGGACTGGGCTGCTAGGACTAGACATTCAAATGGACAACCGGGAAATTAATAATCCGGACCAAACTTGCTCTAATATTATCTTAAATTTAAGTTGAGTTGAGAATGAGGTTGATACAAAAGACTTAAGCCTTAAAGAAGATTGCTTCTTCCCAATCTTATATCCTATTGATAGATGTTGTATCTTTTTGATGTGGGATTTGTTATCCCCAATAATCTCCCTCACTTACTACCTCTTTTTAGATTTGTCAAGTGAATTTATTTAGAAGTTTTTGGGCTCCAGGATCTTTGATTGGTGTTAGGCCTTAAAAGGCTCTGATACCATCTTGAATTTGTTAAGCGACTATTTTATCACAATAACTTAAGCTGTTGTGTGAGGTCAACTTAATTGATTTTATATATTTGTTAACACACCTCCTCAAATGAAAACTTTCTGGCTTTGAAACTTGCTCAGCCCACTTTACCTTGTACTGAATTAATTTGATGATAAATAGGTAGGTGGTAAGATTTGAATTCAAGACCGTTTGATTATAAAGGCTCTAATATCACGATAAGCGATCATTTTATCACAATAGCTTAAATTATTGTATGAAGCCAACTTAATTGGTTTTATATATTCGCTAACACTAGGCGTAGAAAGTTCGGGCCCAATGCATATATGTGACAAAAGAGAGTTATGTTGTATGTTTTATGCATGTTAATTAGGGATGGCAAAATTGACCCGGCTCAGGTTAACTGAGCCACGGGTTAACTGAGCTAGCTTGGGCTACTAATTGGTCAACCCATGATCGGACTGGGCCATAGGCTGCCTATTGACATCCCTAGTGCTAATTAAGGGTGGCATCTTGATTTAGGTTCAGCCGATTGGAAGTCAATGATTCATACTTAATTTACTTGAAACTTGATAAGCCAAGTCAACACTCGAGATGAATCCGAACAACTTAATCCCTATTAATAATCGTATTATTTTAAATAAAATTTTAATTTTATAAAATAGCATCATTTTATTTTTAAAATTTATAAAGTAAAGTAACAATTTTCAAAATAATGTGAGCGGACCAAATTTTGTGAGCTTTAAATTAAACTCAAATTATGAGTTAAAAGTTGAGTCAAGTCGGTCCGATTGGTTGTTATTTTTGGCTCTAAAAAATTAAAATTGGGTCGTAAATATGTTATTAAGTTTTGATTCAAAGAGTCAATCCGACAAAAATATATTTTAAATCAAATTTAAGTCGTTCAATTTAATTCTTATAAATATTAGCTTTTTATTCACATATATTAAAAAATATTATATGTGAATATTATATCCAATTGTCTAATGTTTGACCAAAACAATATATAATAAACACATATATGTCAAAGTTACTAACACAAGAATAAAGCCAATGGGTGTATTAAGAAACATAAGGAAAAGAACCTCTTCTCCGAAGCCATGTCCATGTGATTCCTTCTCTAATATCCGCCATTGTTGTTCCAACTTGCATGAACAAGAAGAAGAAGAAGAAGAAGAATTAGAGGAGTTCTGAGAACTCCCATCTCCAAAACTCGCCGGAAAAATCAGTTGGCCTATTCATCTTGTACCTGTAAATTGGAAGACATAACTCCATTGATTCAGACTGATCATAACTCCTTGGATTCAGACTGATCTTTTATACTGTCAGCGTCCTGTTTTTGCTCGTTTCATCCCACTTGTATTGAATGGAGGAACGCTGACACTCGGTCCAGGACTTTCTTCTCTGAAATTTGAGTTTAACATGGCTAGTTCACGTAACTGTTGCCTCTTGATGTAATCTTGCGACTCCTCCTGCAGAGAACTCCTACAATTTATACAACCGGAACTTCTCTGGCAAGTTATCAGATTGAAGAAAAGAGGAAGAACAGAGATGAGTACCACAGGTTTAAGCAATTCTTCTATAATTTCTTGAGCCTGTCTCAGCCTCATATCAACAATATTGGCAGGCAAATCTGCTTCAATTAAGATATGAAGTGGATCATTCAGGTGCTCATATCCAGGTTTTCCCCTTAGCTTTTCTTCCTTCAGGAATGGAAATTCGCAAAAGCTTATTTAGGAAAAGAAAAAAGTTCGAATCGAATATCGAAAATTCAACAAGAAAGATGAGTGTGAATGTTCATTACCTTGTCAGGATCTTTTATTGATCCTGTCCCTCTAATGTATACCCGGCATCCTGTTGTGGCTTCTACACGTTTCAGTGAATTGCCCCTAGGCCCGAGAAGTCGGCCGACAAAATTGAACTATCAAAGCATGAAGAATAAGAAGAAGAAGAAGAAGAAGAAGAAGAAGCCATAAAAGTATCTGAAATTCAAAATTCTTTATTCGTAAAGCAAGTTACGAGGGTACAATAACATGTTTAAGATTTAACTATTCAAGAGCAGCACATTGAAGATAGTATGATACGTACATTTGGATAAGTATCTGCTGGAATTTCCAAACGCAAAATCTTCTTCACAGTGTATGAACTAGGACTTGCAGGAGCACTTTGCCAATCCATTGTCATTCCAGGAGGTCCACTCAATCTCTGAATGAAGGGTTTTCACCATAACACTTGCACTCAGAATTATATCCACAAAAGCTGAAATGCTTGTATTATCAAAATTAGAAGTACACAACATGAGATTAGGTTTGTTAGAGAGGTACTCATCATCTGTCAACAGAGAGCAGATGTGAAATTTATCAGGTGGAAAGCGGTGTATTTGTATGTGAATTGGAGAGACTCATATCAGGTCATAGTAGAAACTTTGTACCAGAGAAGTAATATATGTCTTTTTGATCAGCTTGAACTTGTCAGATATGGATTTGAAAGTGTTTGTGAGTTATTATAGCAAAATAAAGGGGTTCCTGCTACTGCATACCAAGATGGCTTGGAGGCAACCAAAAATGGAGGTTTAAATACCAAACGGTAACCCATAGAGAAACAATTACCTCCTGAGGAAGTCCGTTCCAGCCACCTAATCCAGTTCCAGCTGCGTTTGAGATGAGATTTGAAGAGGCCATGGGACTAGGACTTCTATGTCGCAGTCGGTCAAAGTCACCGAAACCTTGGTTGGACATCATTCCTGATACCCGGAAAATTTCTGCAGATGATGAACATTTATCTTGTAAGAAATTGAAGAACCATAAAGAAAGCATCAGTCTAATAAAAAGGCAACCATATAATAAGCAACATTAGATCATGAATTCAAAGGAAATGCAAATTCAAGTTGAAGAAGCAGGAGTTGCAATGTTAGGAAGAAACAGGCAAACTTGATGAAATGAGATTACATTAATAGCTACAACCAAATTAACACAAAGGGAAACATTAGACTACACCGTCTTTTCTGAATTTCATGGAACAGGACTGCTTCACGTGCACTAAAGATCCTTGGAAAGTTACTGTTTTAAGTTTCTTGGCATAAATTGTACCTTATGATTGTGATTCTCATACTTTAATGCATCGTCCATCCAATTTGCAATCATGTGAGTGGCATTACTGCTAAGGCAATTCCGCAATTGAATTTAAACAATAACACCAACAGAATTCTTTTCAAGTATAATTGCAATCTCTTAAGAAGCATCCAAAAGCTCTGCATCAACATTCTTGTAGCATAACCACATTGAGCATGTGAAAATGCAGAGACCAACTGCAAGTGGTTCAAATATTTTACAAGAATGTGCTACAATGAAGATGCAACACACATATACAGGCAAACTATCACATTAAACATCAAACCTCCAACACTAGAAGTAAAATGCCAAAGCAGCAATCTAAAAAGTGCCAAGTTGATTAGACATAACACATTCCAAAGAAGGTAACATACAACTAAAACGGAGAAAAGCAGAGGCCTAACACAAGTGGAAACCAATCACACCCATCAAATGAAACTAGTTGAACAAATCCATAAAGAGGCAGCTAAAGGGACAAAGTTGTGCAGAAAGCAGAGAAAACGAAGTTAGATCCCACTTACCTGGAAAAGAGAAAAGAAAATAAAACAGATCCCAAACGAATAAAAGAAAGACTAAAAAGCAAACCTTGATTTAATAGTCGGTGGCATATGGGAAGAACCTGCATAAAAGGTCCAAGCTTCTGATGTTCTGCTAGCAACTCAGAAAGATACTGACTACACAATTTTTTGGAGACGGAAAAGAATTAGCAAACACATCAAAAGCAGCAAAAAGTGTGTAAATAGAGATCTAAGAAGTAAGGAAAAAAAAAAGAAGACATCAACAAGTAGTAAGGAAAGGCAAGTACCTGTCAACATCTGGCGTGCTTCTAATTTGTGGAGAAACAGTTCTTGCAGGTGAGAAATTGGTATTATACAATCCTGACATATCTATGCAAAAAGGGTTGGCTGAGTTTGCTCTTCTCTAAGATTGGTGGAAGAAAAAAGAATGAGATGGAGAAGAAAGTGAAGGGCTGTATAGTTCTAGTTATTGCAGGAGGGTAAAGAAGGAAGAGGAAGGCAATCTCCAATATAAGCAAAACAAAATAGCCAAACAAAACACAAAAGGACATTCTCGTAGTCTTGTCTCTCTGACTTTTTCATAGGAGTCATCAGGGAAATTCAACATCCTTTGACCGAGACATTATAATTGAAACTGAGGATAAAATCAGGTTCTTAATTAACAGTAGTGTACGAAGAAGGTAAAAATTAGTGATCAGTAGGAACAACAAGAGGGACATCCATTATTATACCAATCCATCATAAAAAGGTGTATCTTTTAATCTTCTGATTAATGGGCTGAGACCGCATTTTGGGTTATTGGGCCCCTGTCGCTGGAATGGTCACTAAACTAAAAAGAACAGAGAAAGATTGAAACTTTACTGAGAGTAGAAAAAGAGTCCGGAGTAAAATTCGAGTTCAGAAGAAGAAGAAGAAAAAAAATGTCGTGGATATGGTTGGAACCAGCTTTACCGCTGGGAATAATAGCGGGAATGTTGTGTGTTATGGGTAACGGTCAGTACTACATCCACAACGCTGCTCATGGTCGGGTACGTCTCTTTCTCCATAGATCTTCAAAGATCGGATTTTGATTCATTTGCATAGATTGTGTTGGTTTTAACATATGTGGCTTATCTTCATTAACAGCCTAAGCACATCGGCCACGAAATGTGGGACGTTGCGTTGGAGAGAAGGGACAAGAAGCTCATGGAAAATCTCTCATCCAATTGAATTCTTTCCTATCCCCTTCTGGTAAATTTTCCTTTCACTCCCAATTTGTCTTTGTTATGCTCAATTTATCATGTTTCTTCTCTGTTCTGCCTTAATTGCATTGTATCTGCATCAAAGAGGACTCTTATTGATGGTTAACTTGTCAAGTAGAGGGCCTACAGAGTGGGAAGACATGTGAAGAAGCTTTTTTCTGTTTTTCCTTGGATTCTATTGATGTTATTAAGAATTTATTAAATGCCCTTTTGCTTATTTATCCATTCAATTATTGGTCTTGCACTTCTTCAAATTCGAATGATATGTCACTCAACTGAATGTTCTTGTGCTTGTATCATTTCCCCTATGCCGTTTCCCTCTTCTTTTTGTGATTTATACTTCTTGCATGCAGGAAGCTTTTCCTAAGGAATCCTGAAGAAACAATAAATTTATGAAATGCTCTTTTACTTATTAGATCCATTCAATTATTGATTTTATTTTTCTAGACTTGCCTGCTTACTTACTATTGGGTCTATATACTTACCGCATGCAGGAAACTTTTCCTAAGGAATCCTGAAGAAACAATAAACTGCTACTGGAATCTGTCGAACAATGTTCGTCTGCGTTACCTTTATGTTTTCTCTTGTATCTGAATTTTAACAGACCTTTACTGTTGAAAGCTAAATTGTTGACTCGTTCTGTATTGAAGTTGACTCTGCTATTTTGCAAGATTGTCTGATAGGATTTTCTTAGGTTTAAGACTCCTGATCTGCACTTGCGCAATTGTTGATTGGCATGTGTAATTATTAGAATTTTTAATATGAGCAGAGTATAGAGTCCACTAATAAGAATTGAGCTTGGATCAACCATTGTCAAAATGACTAGAATTAGTCATTTGGATAGAATATGGGATACTCTAATAGTAATCAGTCAAACAGCCTGAATGCTGAAGGTCTTAAATTACTAACACAGAAGATTAGGATTTGCAGTTAGGCAAGGAGAACTTGAACACGGAAAAAATGGCAGAGTTATAATACTGAATGGTCTTCCTGGCATTCATGATACTCTATTTTTCATCTTCAGATCCTCGAGCATATAATCCTTGATTTTCTTGATGAGGCATTAGGAAAAACTGTGATATGCAAGTGCTTGAATCTGCAAATGTTAATGCGATTTTATGAAAATGTTCTGTTTTTATCCTCCACGGGTTGCTGATACACTTGCAAAGACTAGGAATACACCTGTTGACTTGAGTCAGTATTGAGTTGCAAAGTTTAAGCTCCTGAAAGCTCTCAAATCGTGGACTAAGAACATGAACTAGCTAGAAAGGCTTTATTGGTGTGGAAAGACTTCTGGCTTCTGATCGCTAGCCAATTAAAACACACATTTAAGGTTGACGGAGAAAACAGCTGCAGAAATTAAAATAAGGTAAGATTATATTATAATTCCTATCATTTATAGTTGAAGACAAGTCCAGCACTTACAACATAAGACAACGAAGATATGAGAAGTTTGGACGGCTGACTGCTTTTAAATTTTTGTGGAAGAAAGGAAGAGAAAGCAGAAAGATTCTTTAGCTGGTTCAAGTTTTTTTTTTTTTAAGGAAACAGTTAGTGGAGATGACAAAGCTATGGAGTCATGGGTTCATGTGCCAGAAGGTCAAGAAAGTTAGTGACCTGATGATAGGGGAGTCGACATCCGAGAACGGCCGCTGTAACTACATCGGTCTTAAACTAGCGACAAGACTCCACCTTTGTCTTGAGCGAAGCATGTCTCTGCTGTGTGTGGATAAATAACGTGAATGCATACTCGGACGTTCCCATGTAGTTGTCCAAAACTTCACCTTCACCTGTCATTGTCATGAACTGGTACCCACCAGAAGTAGTAGGTTTGGACGCCCCGTCCCCTGTTCTATGTCTAAACAATCCCAGAAGGTAATAATGCATGACCAAAACAAGACAAATTGACAGAGAGCAACGCCGCTAAGAAAACAGGAGTGATTGGAAGAATTCTGAATACACAAATTGAACTTCAATAACAAAAATGATTGTGGGAAGGCAGTGAAGTGCTCGATTTGTACAATGTCGTTTAAGGTACATATTCAGTTTCAAGCGTCGGCTGTGTCCGAGTTACAGCAGCAGCCGGTGCTTTCGATTCTCCAACTGGTGTCATGTGGAGTGCTTCTCCTAGTTCTGCAGCTCTCTCCAGCTGTTGAATCTCTTTCCTATGCTTTAAATCGTGTACCCAAATCACTAAGAATGACAAGAACACCAACATCAACAATCCACCAAGCACAGACCCTATGATGATCCACAACCTTGACTTATTCTTCTTTCCCTCCACACCACTTGGTCCTGGACTGTCGTTTGAACCACCAGTATAAGGTGGAATCGAGGATGGTGGTGACGGAGATGGTGAAACTGAACCAGACTCCACAACTAGAGAAAAATGGCCTTGTTGAGAAGTTGAGCACGCATTGCCATTGGCATTGCTGAAACTTACTAATCCCTGTAAATCAAACATCACACACTTGGGAACAGACCCCATAGGAGCTGATTTCACGTCTGAAAATCTGATACTAATGGGATCTTCAGATGGTTGAATCTCCAATTCTGGTAAATTAGTGGCAGATAAGTTAGAAGCAGAGTAAGCAAGGAGACCAAGCACAGGAGTGAGGTAAGTGTAATTGGGAAGCGGATAATACGCGACAGACCAGTTCCCTAAGTTCTGATAAACCAAAACAAGCCTCTCCACATAGGGTCTCACCATAAGTCCAGAGGGAATGTGAAACTCTTTGTACATTGGAAAACCTCTTTTCCTCAAGCTCCCACTTCTTAATCTGATCGCAGCAATTTGAATCCCAGACAAATTGGAAGGAACAAACCCGTCATAAAGAACACCAGTCTTGGGACGAACAAAAGCTCTGAAAGCATAGTCTTGGAGGAGAGTATCAAGGTCGCGAGGGGCATTTGGTGGTTGAGCACTGACACCCAGAAAACAAGCCAGAACAAGTGGAAGAAGAAGAAGAAGAAGTAGCATTGTACGAAGGCCCATCACCATCATCAAAAACCTTTTGAATTCAGGACAATAGCTGTCGCAAAACGGACCCCCTACCAAACCAGGAACCTTAAAACAGAAAAGGGGGCGTCGAGTACCAGAGATCCGAATGTAGTACTAGTAAATGGAATCTCTTGTAAGAGACGCTCTCGGACCCTGAGTTGGTCTCGCCAGAACTAAGAAACAAAAGTGGAAACAAAGAGCGAGCAAAACAATTTGTATCTAAGGTCGAAGAAGCAATGCGGGAGTGGAGAAATGAATAAGAGAGATGGATCGTTGTGAGGAAGATTGATCAAGAGAGAGTGAGAGAGCTAAATATGGGAAACCCCTCTAAAACCCACCAAATATCTCTCCGATTCTGATGGAGAGGAAGAAGAAGAAGATCCAAACACAGCAATGTGGATGATCAGATTTGGTGTGGAATGGAGGGTGTGTTCTGTTCCGTTTCTCTGATTGTTCGCCGCCAAACACACACACAACAGCTAGAATATAATATGTATATATATATATATACCGATAAGAGATTTAAAATTATTTTTATTTAATATTGAAAATTTAAAATTTCGTAATTAGTTTTAAAATTTTTTCTTATTTATACAAAATTTAAAATATTAATTATTAAATTAAAAATTTTGATACCATATTTAAAAAATTTTAATATGCGAGACAATATTGAATAATAATACCAACTAGAAAGCGAGCGGATATAATATTTAAAAAAAAAACATACAACATACGGACAGCTAATCTTCGTAAGAGACAGAACATGACGATGTACGAATGTTGGAATTATTGGTAGATTTGTATTATAGCTTGATTGAATTGAATTGAACGGCCTATATTAATATTATTTAATTAATTTATACTTATTATTTATATTATGCGTGGTTTATTATTATATTTTAAATAAATTAAATTACAACAAAATTTATAATTTTCTTAATCTTTATATGATCAGACTTCTCGAGAACTACTCTAAAACATTACTTGTGGGGTTTTTTTTCTTTTTTTTTTAATTTCATGGTAAACAAATTGTCTTTTATTATGTTATTGAGTGTAGTGGAGCATTTGTTGGTCACACGTACAAACAAAACAATGTCTTGTTGATGATTCTTTATATAAGCTCAATAACATAACTTGGTGGAACTATGCATCATACAAATATATGTATATGTGATGAAAATGCCAGCTCATGGAGGCCTGACTGTTTCCAACTAAATGAAATGATGATGGGGTCGGAAACTAGATAGTTGTAAATGGTCCACACATGCTAAAGTGCGCTCCTCTCTCCCTCTTCATGCACGTGAGAGTGCCGGTGGCGACGGGGTCTAAAAATCCATGTCTATTGTAAGTAATAGGAAGACTAGTTTCTTGGCATGTTCTTATCGACTGGAAATGTACAATGTGGTAAAATTGCAAAGACCATGGGCATGGAGATGGAGACCTCGCAAATTATATACATATATCGTTTTCTTGTACCTTTACCTAATACACTTGTTGTGTCCTGCCCCTTCTCGGGAACTGAATCTAAAACAACAAGCGGACATTTGTGTAAGAGGACAAACACATGAAACGATTTAGGAAATCTTAACTCAACCGATTCATTTTGGTATAAATTTAATAAATTAATTTGAATTTTAAGTTTAAGGAGGGCTGAGTGATTTTAGTGTGGAGTCAATTTATTCAGGCAAAACGATATCAATTTATTCATTGATTCAAAATAACTGATTTTTTAACCTAAAAAAAAGGTTCTTCAGAAGTCCTTACACAAATAATGATTTTATTATCCTTTATAAAAGAAAAGAAAAATCAACGGAATTTATACTTAATGTTATTGTATAAAAAAATAATAATAATTTATGAAAACTACTTACACGCTCATTTTCAAAAAAAGTCAACACACTCGGTGCATAAGGCTCTCTGCTTTATAAAGATCAAAAAGGAGTAATTAACACATTGTAATTTTTACTGAAAGACTATTTTCGTGATTCAAATTTGTAATCATAAGATTACAAGTTCACATCACAGAAAGAACCTCTTTAGAAAAATACAAAGAGAAGATTGTGTATAATATGACCCTCTTTAAACTCTCGCAAAGCGAAGAGTCATATGTCTTGGGTACGTTAACATGCTCATTTTTCACATTGAGGTAATAGAAAAGAGAAAAATTGTGAAATCCCATCATGCTTGCGATAAACATGAAAAGAAATTATTTACTAATTCAATAATATAAGAAATTATTGACTAATTCAATCGTATGTCTAGCAAATCTAACCCATCATCATCTCTATTCTAATTTTTATTTATAATTGAGATAATCAATCTAAAGTGCCTGATCTTTTGAATTTTTTAATTCAGCACTCAACTTTTTAAAATTTTCAATTAAATGATCAATTAAATAAAAAATAAAGATTCTATTAGGCAAATCAAAAAATTACTAACGAAAGTAAAATTTTGAACTAAACTATTAAAATTTTAAAAGATTAATCACTTAATCAAAAATTTAAAAACTAGTACATTACATGAAAACAATTTAAAAAGGGTGAGCATTGTTGAGAGCTTTAACAACCACAAGTAGATATTCTCCACAAGCACCCTCTCCTAAGTTTTCTCTTTCAACTAGCTAAGCACTTCCTTCACTCCACTAACTTCACGAGCAAAGCATCCCACCCTGCAAACTTGTCGCACTTCCAATAAAGTTCCAGCGTCCTTTTGGTAGTGTGATCAATGATGGTAAAGATTTATTAGCATCTTTACCTCATGTCTATGTAGTGTTTGTTAAACAATTTGCAAACTAGGTTGCTCACTATCTTGCTAGAGCATCTTATTTTCATTCTGATTGTACCCTTTTTTGGGATTCTGCTTCACCTAAACTTTTTTCTCTACTTTGTAAGGATAGTTCATTTTAATGAAGTTGACTAATTTCTTAAAAAAAGGGGGTGAGTATTTTCAAATTAGTTATTTATTTATAAATTAACACAAAGAGTCAACGGTCGTCAGGCCCAAGTCCATATGAAACTGACACACAACAAAAAAGCCCGGACAAAGTGTGAACGCGAAGCCCATAACTGCTCTGCCTTTCGCAGCAAACAAACACAACGTTTTTCTATTTTGACCGGTAGCGGCAATCTGAGTTTTTTCTTTCTTGGCGTCGTTCTAAAATATTTAATCAGTCAAAATCTTAATTGATTATGCTTTTGGGTTTGCTTCAGCAACTTGGAGTTTTGATCTCTAGTACGACTCCTGTATGTAGAGATCACTTTATATATAGTTTTGTTTTTGACATTTTCTAAATATAATAACCAAATTGGATTTTCCAATTACCACTTTTCCTGATCCCCCTCTCCGTTTCCATCCCCCTCCACCACCACCACCATCTCACCCTGTGAAGAACATTCCGATCGTCTACACCTCCATTGTTCTATTTTTGTGTTTTTTGGGCTGATTTTGTGATATTAATTCACTCTCTACCATCAACTGTTTCATCTTCTTCCTTCACTTTGTTCTTCCATTCGGTGGTGGGGTGGTTAGGGTTTGGTTTAGGGTTCATCTTACTTTCTCTTCTTCAGTTTCGTTTTGATCCGCTGTATAAGGTTCTTTTCCGTTCCCCTCTTCAATTAACGTCTATATCTGTGTGTGTTTGTTTATTTATGTATGGATTTTAATTGCTTAAGGATTTTGTTTGAGATGTGATGATGATGATGGTGGTGATGATTTTGGTGTAGATGGAATCATCAGGAGGAGTAGGATCAAACAGTAGTAATTCCAGGAGGGATGGAATATTGTCAGCTTCAAACATATTACGGGCACCCATTTCCACATTGTTGGAGTATTCGGGTCTCTTGAGAACTAATCATGATAATAATAGGTCGCTTCACCAAGATATGGATTCTTTGATCACCAACGACGGTGGTGGTGGTGGTGCTGGCCCTGTATCTCCGGTCATTCACAGTCATCGACTTGATGATTCATCTTCTGCTGCCCCTGCCACCACCACCACCAATGGAGAGGTTGCTATCAGAATTATCGGCTCCGGTGAACGTGATCACCGTCGAGACCCCTTCACCGCAGGCATGGTTGTTGGGTCTCCGACAGCCACCCAACAGCCTTTGTCGTCAGATATTCAGGGTGATTCGCCAAGTGTTCGCAGTAGCAGCAACAGCTACAGCTCTGGTGATGATACTACCTCTCAGTTGCGTTCTAGCTCTAATGCTGATGGGGAGACTATCGATGGGAGTGGGCCTAATGGAAGGGATTCTTCCTACCAGAGATATGATATTCAACAGGCTGCCAGATGGATTGAACAAGTTCTTCCATTTTCCTTACTTCTTTTAGTTGTGTTTATTCGACAACATTTGCAAGGTACTCTTCGCTTGTTGCTTACGATTAAAAGATATCATCTTGTTCTTTTTCTATTTGATTATCATTGTTGATGAATATCCTTCCTATATTGCTTTATTGCATTTAATCCACTTCCTTCCTTCTTAACTAAGGTACCATGTTAATTCTTGTTATTAGATTACTTCAAAACACTTTTTTTCTAATAACAATCAAGAGTTTGTGGATGCATGATTGTTGGCTGATAGTGTTTCTTCTTTCACCCGGTTGATTGGCCGTTATTCTCTTTAATGATTTTTAGGGGATTCTTCATCTCTACTTCCCATTTAAATTAATATTGAATCTGAAGATGCATAAGAATATATGTGGGATAAGCCTGCTGATGACTAGTATCTCCTACGTCTGTGCGCATTGGTCAATGTCAAAAGAAGTAACCCACCTTTTCTCATCTTCATTGGCCCTGTTTTTCAGCTAATGCCTTTACATATGCAGTCACCCTGTTACTTGTGCATGCATTTGAATCCAAGTCCAGCGTGGTTTAAATTGGCTTTACCTTGATCCCTTTTATTTTATTGAAGACAACCTAACCTATTCCTTTAATCTTTCAGTGTCCAAAATGGACCTAACACTGCATTTATATTCCCTTGAATTTACTTTCTCAAATACTTGACACATTGTCGAAATAGTGTTTGGTGATTTGTGAATCTTTTGCAAGTACTTATATTCGTTTCTTTCTAATATTCAAAATAGATAGTATTTTTCTATAAGTGCAGGCTTCTTTGTTACTATTTGGATAGCTGTTGTCATGTTTAAGTCAAATGATGCTCTTCGGAAACAAACTGCTCTTAAGGTACATATTTTTCTTAACACATAATTATTACTATTTCATAGTTTTGTTGAATTCTATTCATTCATCTCTTAGTGGGTCAAGAAAGTGAGTATTGATCTGTCAATTAATGGTTTCTGCAGGGAGAGAGGAAAATTTCTGTGCTGGTTAGCATATGTCTTGCATTTGTGCTTCATGTGGTTGGTGTTTATTGGTGGTATCAGAATGATGACCTTTTATACCCATTGATTATGCTTCCTCCCAAATCCATTCCACCTTTCTGGCATGCTATTTTTATCATCCTGGTGAATGGTAAGTTTGTACTTACTAGTTGTTGAACCTTTTTTGATATATTGTAGATAGATGGCTGTAGAGAGAGAGGTTGAGTTCTACAAAAACACACACATGAATGTAACTACATCCAAATTTGTGGAGGCTGTTAAATGGAAGATTCCTCTCGAATCTATCTCACCTTTTGATATATTTTGACAATTCAAGTGATTGCCTCTCATGTCTATGCTTCTTTTTAAGATTTAAAAAGACATAAGGTCGGTATGTGTGGGTGTGTATGCAAAGTCCTAATGGATATGTCATGGATCTTAGTTCTTTATGATCATTAATTTTCACTAAATCATTCATCATTACTGTTCAGATACTTTGGTCCGGCAGGCAGCAATGGTATTCAAATGTTTTCTTTTAATGTATTACAAGAACAGTAGAGGCAGAAATTATCGGAAACAGGTGAGATAAGCTGTGGGAATCATCCATGGTCTTTTTTCCCCTAACAGTTGGATTAAATTTGTTTTGATAAGATCAATCTTTCATTCACTACTTTTTGCATTTTAAACTTGATGAGCTTTCGATCATGCCAGTCCAGAAATTTTGGAAATTTAGTTTGTGAACGATATACCATGTAGCCCTTTGTTTTCTAATTCATTTTTCTCTTATTTCCCAGGGTCAAATGCTAACATTGGTTGAGTATTTGATGCTTCTGTATCGGGCATTGTTACCTACACCAGTCTGGTACCGTTTCTTTCTTAATAAAGAATACGGAAGCCTTTTTTCGTCTCTAATGACAGGCTTGTACTTGACTTTCAAACTTACATCTGTTGTTGAAAAGGTACTATCCTTATTGCTTTTGTTTGTAGATTTCATTATGTTCTTTTTCTTTTTCTCTACCCTCTTATCTAAGATTCAAAATTGCAGGTACAATCATTCTTTACTGCTTTGAAGGCATTATCTCGCAAAGAAGTACATTATGGAGCTTATGCAACATCAGACCAGGTAGTCTTGTTCTTCACTTACGAATGACCTCTACTATAGTGTTTTTAGAATACCACTGGGGCATGTTCAGGAAAAGTTGCCAGTTGTGTTCTTTGCCTTTTGTTAGTGGAATCCTATATTAAACCAAAAGATGCAGTCTTGTTGTTTGTTATGAACATAAGAGTTCTTTTGGAAGAAGGCAAAACAACTTGGGAGAGTAAAGTTGGGGCCATGACATTGTTTGCATATTCAAACTATTTAATGAGCCATAAGCTTATGTTCTGTCCGCAGATATGGTTTTATTTATTTGTCTGAAAGTGAATAAAGATTGTTTGCTACTGAGCTAGAAGCTTTCTCTAACTTGAGAGCTAGACCATTAGGTCAAAAAATGAAAAAGGTGGTGGTGATTTTACAGTTTACTTGAGAGATGATTTCTCGACTGAATCCTTAAATCTTGAATTATGGTGAGCATTGACTTCTTTTGCTCTAAATTCATTCAAGAGATGCTTCATTTATTAAATCAAGGCATATTTAATCTTTGTGTTCTTTTCTTTTGTTTGAAAATTCTGTACTTATTTTGCTTGTTTGTTAGTTTTTGACTACATTGAGATCATAGGAGAATGGATACTAATGTGATGATTTATTAGTGCTCTGTTACATTAACCTTGTGCTTATGGCAGACATAAGAAAGTATGCAGTAGTTGTGCTTAGAGTTTTGTGATTATAATGAAATTTCTGTTTTGGAATGTACTAAGAACATAGATTTAGCTTTCTCTTTTCTTATTCCTTTATTTGCTCAATGGAAATCTGCCCCAGCATGTTAAGTGACCAGTGATTTGATGACAGGTGAATGCAGCAGGAGATCTCTGTGCTATATGTCAGGAGAAGATGCATGCTCCGATTTTACTTCGTTGTAAACACATCTTTTGTGAAGATTGCGTGTCTGAATGGTTAGTTGTTAAGATCAAGCATTTGCTTATACTCTATGCATCTGTTAGCTGTTCTGTTCTTACTTATTTTTATTGATATGCCATCAATTATGCAGGTTTGAGAGGGAAAGAACGTGTCCCTTGTGCAGGGCTTTGGTGAAACCCGCAGACCTTAGATCCTTTGGTGATGGCTCAACGAGTTTGTTCTTTCAGATATTCTAAAATCATTCTAAAAACTAGGAGATTTTCTGCCTTACAGCTCAAGTACTTTTTTCCCAACGAACATCATAATCTCACGCAGTGACTGTAATTCAGCCTGCCTTGTTCCGGAGTTATAGCCCCAGAAACCAGACGATAAGAGTAGCCAGAGCTTGACTGGCTACCCTCCCTTCAGTTGTATGGAAGAGGCCCTAATTGTAACTAATGGAAATTCAGAAAGGAAGAAGTTATTTTGAAGACTAACAATGTATGTAGTCCACTCCCATTAATGAATGTTCTACTTCGGGATGTATAATATTTTGTTATGAACTAATTCTTTATTCTAAGGGCAAGTGTATTGGATGAGCTCAGTTTTAGAGATTGTCTCTTGCTCAATATGAACTCCGTTTTAGTATAATAAGTGAACACTCAAATAAAAAAAACCAGCAATTTGGTACATTGAAGGTAGAATCATACATGCTTTATCTGTAAACAAGAAGATAGCTGAATGCACAATCACAACAACAGATGCATACCAAAAAGAAAACCATATAAAAAAATAACAAATGCTTACCTAAAAGAAAACCATATAAAAGAATAACAAAAGAATTGAAGAATCAAGAACCAGTATTACATTAACAAAAAAAGCACAAAATCAATGCTAAAGAACCATGTGAGGGAGTATCCATTTCAAGCAGATGATATGGAAGCATGTGTACGTGAATTTGTTTCATCTTCTTCCTTGTCCACAAGGATATGCTTGGTGTCTTGTTCTTTGGTATCTTTAGTATCTATTGGCAACTCTTCTGTTGAACTCAAAGATGCAGTAAGCTCTGAAGGTGAGGTTGGAGACACAGGTGATGGTGGAGTAATAGATAGCATTTTGGTTAAAGGGTAAACTTCTGTAACTTCCTCACTACTTTCATCCAAATAAACAACATCCTGCATTGTCAGTTGGTGGTACTCGACAATTTCTCTCAGAAACCGGTTCTCTCGTGCGTACACAGAGTTCTCATGAGCCAACCGAGCCTTCTCGGCCAGAAGTGTCTCCAGTTGTAGCCGAATCTGAGTTTTCACAAAGAAAACTGTAGTTGGTCACAGCTCACAATCATATGTTAAAACAACTAAGATATACCAAAAACAGAAGACTAACAACACAAATGTTTTAGATAATCAACACCATGAGTTCCAATACCAGATCATCATCAGCTGGATTGTCCCCCTTCTCACGACTCTCTCGCAGGATTTTATTCTCTTCTTCTAACTGCGAACATCTTTCCTTTGCAAAGGCCATATCTGCTTTAACTGTTTTTAGTTCACGAAGAAGAAGCTTCGCTTTAGCAGCAGTTGCCATTGCAACCTGTTACAGAACAAAGGCTGATCATACACTTCACCAAGAGATGAAAACTAGAGCTCCAAAGCCAATATTTTGATAAGAATGTTAGATGAACAAAATGCATGTGTTAAATGTTTCACATTACATCAGAACATCATCAATCGTCATGAAAAACTACCTCCTTCTTAACCATGTCCTCTGATTCAGTATAACTTCATGCTTTTCAATGATAATTTCATAATTTTCAGTATAACTTTAGAAATTTAATATCCTTTTTTCTCTAAGGTTTGATCCTTTTCCATTTTAAAATTGCAACAAAGTGTTTCCAATTTTACTGGATTTCAATTAAAAAAAATCACAAAGTTCACCAAATAAAACCATGATCCACGATCACATAGTTGCCACCTTACGTCGCGAGATGCCTTCAGTTGAGTTTCATGGTTCGTTTGATGGTTATGTAGCTGTGAGCCTTCATTCTGCACAATAGGAATGCTTTCTTTTCGCTTAATTTGTAACTTGCGAGTTTCTTGGATGATGTCTGCAGTCTTACTTTCAACAATATTGCGGCTTTCCTGAAGAAACAAGTTGGTAGAAATAAATTTAATTCTACACTCCAGAATGGATAAAAGATCTAGTGAGTATGCACAGGCATCTGCAAGGACATTCCAGACTATCTGAACTTTTTTCTAATAACCTATATTAAATATAGCTATATAGCTATCTATATTTAACTAATTCCCTCAATAATCAAGGATGAACCGCAAGTAGAATTCACTTCAGCTGTGAAGCATAATATATCAGAGAAATACGAATCGCTTGAATGCTTTAACAAATGGAAAGTGTTGCTAAAACAGGGAAGAAAGATGATTAACATGGGAAAACAACATCAAAGGATAGTGAAAACCACGTCAAAAGGTTATCCAAGTTAATACCATCTAAACAGATGCAGTGAATCTAGTCAGAGTACTACCTATGTTATGGATACAGTAGGAAGAAACTGACAAGGATTCTGACTGTGATCCTTCCAGGAAACAATCTTAATTTCTCACCTCAAAAGCCTTCTCAAACGTATCACCAATCTGATTCAGTGATGATGAAATTTTATCTAAGCCTTTTCGAAATGCTGGATTTTCCATTTTCTTGAATCCCTCAGGCATTGCATTTAACTGCCGGATGTGTAACAGAGAATATGGATTAGAGAACCAAAATAAGAAAATAAAAAAGGCTTACTTAGGCTTCAGTTTTGTATCGTCACATAATTTTCTCTGATGCATTGTACAAGTCACTTTTCGAAGTTAATATAATCACCTCACTATCTGCAGAGGTGTTGGATATGTGAAACCTTGATTTTTTAGGAGATTCAAATTGCTGAGATAGGTTGTCATCCTCGAGAATTGCTTTGGCCTTTCGAGCAAGAACTCCCCAGAATCCTTTCGAATCATTTTGAGATACATCTTCATATGCATCAAACACCTACATTTTCAGTATCAAAATTCAGGAGTCCAAAACTAATAGGCAAAAGGAAACCAGAAAACAAATGATTTGTAATCCCAGACCCTCTTTTTCATTTTTGGCTTGGCTAAACTATGTTCCTTACCGTGAGTTCTTGTTTAAGAACAGGCATGCCCATTTAAAAGGAACATACCAATCAAACTGAACTCAGAACTAGTGAAAGAAGTGATGTTAATTTTCGTCCGAGAACATTCAGATCAATAGGTCATCCACTAACCAAAGAGAAAGGGTGTGGCAGTTTTAAGATATGAAGCTGGTAAAGTTCTCTTCTGATATCGTATAATTTCACACTTGACAACTGAAACAAACAAGAATGATGAACAATGAACAAAGATGTGCTGATATTTGGAGACCTTTCATATGATATGATCACATACCAAGAAAAAAAATTTAAAAAAACAAAGGAATTAGCAAAAGAAAAACCTTAGATCTGCGAGGGAGAGAATCTCCAGTATAGGCATAGGAAACAGAGGAATCACGGTGAGTGGCAGAGGCTCTGATGGCCTGAGCAGCCAGAGTTGATGATGACGTAAATGTATGCGAGGAGGATAAGGTTTTATTGCCATTATTACTATAGTTGTCATCATCATCATCCTGTGTTCTGTAATTAATCTCTTCTTTGAAAGTGGATGCTCTCATCATCCCACCTTTTCTCCTATACGCCATCTTCACGCAACCAACGTTACCGCCACCGTCAACCACCACCTTACGTTACCTATAAACGAAGAGAGATGGATCAGCACCAGGTTTGGCTCCTCCGACAATATTCGCCACCTTTTGTTGTCCAAGAAACCATCTTTTTTCATTCTTCAATATCAATAAAAGAGAAAAGACACATTTCTGGTAAGGTGGCACCAATAGAACGCACCAGAACAAAGCCATTGGATTTCCAAACTTGGAAATGGTATTGAACATCAACGCCTTGGATGATTCCTATTAGTTGACTTCATTTAGCGTTTTGTGTTCACGTTTCCACTAGATTTGTATTAGATGAATATCTCTATTTTAGTTTTTTTTTTAATTTCTTTTTACTGCTTCAACAACTAACTTTTGGCGTGTTCCCAACTGTCATCTTAGTTCGGACGTGCGTAGGTAGTTACAGGCATTTGCTACTTCTTCCTGAGATATGTCGGATATTAGAAAGCTCCTAACTTTCCATTTCTCAGGGAAGCTCTTTTGCAACATAGAAGTTTTCAGTAATCAACAACCGTACTTCAACTTAATCTCTAGACATGGCCGTACTTAAAAACAAAGGAATGACAAGATCATAATTTGGAACCATAGTCAAGTTTACAGGTAAGCTTCTGTGGACCTTTTACTCGGCTGGAAGCAGATACCTCGTCCCATCAAATTTGTCTGAACAAGCCGTGACTTCACGAATGGTAGATCGAAGATAAAAGGGGAAGATGTCAATTTCAAGGCTTGTCCCGTCTCCGACACAGTACCAAGTTCCTGTCTTGGAGGCACAGTAGCTATAGCTTGACCGTTACTTTCATGGTACTGGCCATTAAGATTTTGTGATTGGTCTGTGACACGACAAGAACTTGATTGCCCTGCTAATGTTTGGGGCCATGAAGATGGTAAAACGCTGTGAATGTCAGGTGATGGCATCTTCGTATCTGTCTTGCTTTTCTCTGATCCAAGAGAGCTTACTTTATCTGTTTCATTCAACCCAGAAGTTGAAAAGTTCAAATCTTTCTTTTGATTCTGTTGTGCAGTTTCGTTGCTAGTAGTACCTGTAACACCATTACGAGCTTCACCTCTAGTTGAGCACAAGGTAATCTTATCGTTACGATTAGCCATAATTCGCACTGAAGTATCATGAATTCCTACTTTGTTACAATCAGCATCAAATTTTGCAGTATTAAAAGCAGTAGGCATCAATACGGTACAGGTGGAAGCCGCAACGTTTTGGTAGTAATCTGAACCCGGAGTTGGAAAATCCTCAGCATCAGTTGACCATCCATTTAATTTCTGTTTTGCAATCATTTGAACTGTAGGCCCTAAATCTTTAACAAACAACTTTAAGCTTTCACGATAGCAGATATCCTGCTGCATCACCTGCACAGGAGGAAATGTCACTAATGAGAAATCCTAGAGCACAAGGGAGTGCGGATTGAAAAGGAACTGCTTTCTTATTAAGACCTACTTACAAGCATTAGCTCTTTTGAACTATCAACAATTGGATGATACATACTGAGTAAGGGATCCCGAAGTTTATATGTGGAACGCCTGTCGGCTTCAGAGAATTTGTAGGTTTACCGTCAGCACCACATATAAAGAAGCAACTCCCTTATATAAGCTACCAAATTCTATATTTCAGCTTTATAGAAAGAATCAAACCGCATTGCGCTGTTTTTCAATATATTCCTCTAACTACCCGATAGGTATTTAAGTATGTTTGCATTCAGTGCCAAGAATTTGAAGTCTGAAAAAGCAAGGCTATAGAGTTCACTTAATTACGTGAAGTTGACATCCAAAAATGCGCCATTCCATTGGAACATTCATTTCTTTTTGTTTGTTTTGCTTAGTGTTCCGCCGCAATCAAGTTCTTAATTTCAAAAAATGAGAAATGAGTCAGCTCCTTACCATGAAGCAGTTCACGATCTTGTCTATCAGAAATAATATTGACACCATAGCATCCGATCTTTTCTTGGACTGCTCTTTTCAGATTTGATGAACTTTTGGTTGAAGATGGATCTAGTTCTGCCATTACACCAAGTCTCACGTCATTGGATTTTGAATTTGTTGCCAGGTTTCCAACTGAATTATGAGTGAAACAACTTCCTTTACCTCGGAGCCTTCTGCTGCTTCGTCTTCTAGTTTCCAAGAATTTAATTTCGAAATTCTCAGGATCAGTCCTAAGAAGATCAAAAATCTTCTTGGCTAATTTATCTATAGCATGTGCCTGTAATATCCATGATTAAACATTCAGTTGACAGAAACAATTGCACTTTGTGTCAGCAGAGGAATCTTACAATATTGCTTTAGGGCTTTGACAGGGATTATATCATACCTGCCTAAAGTAAACGGTAGCTGAGGAATTGAAATGCATTGCATTTCTTGTTATCAGAAATACATCATGCTGCATAACAGTCAAAGGTTATCAGTGGGAAAAAGGATTGGATATTCCATCTTTGTTGAATGATGAACTTATGTAATTCACACGCCATTACAAAGTTATTCATATTTTAAACTGAAAATTGACAAATATGTACTTCGAAGAGAGCAAGCAAACCTCAAATTGTTCAAGAGTTATGTACATTCCTTCATGAAGTTTAGCCCTCATGGTACCAAAGTCCATAGGTTCTTTGATTATTTCATAGTAAGATTCCACCTTTAGACAAAAGCCCATCAACATAACATTTAAGGACAAGTAACAATAGTAATATACAGAACATGAATCACTGGGAAAATACCAACCTCACTGGGATCAACAGGTTCTGCAAAGATTTCACGAGTATCTCTTCTGAAGTTTTGATAAAAGGACAATCAAAACCAGCAAGCAATTACTATAATCTTTTTTTAATTAAACAGCTCATACTCACCTCTGCAACAAATCAATGACAAGCTCAAGTATGCGTTTTCCGGGCATCCATGATGCAACTGATGTCCTAGATGATTGATCTGATTGATAAAAACCGTAAATCGGTAACGGAGAATGTGAACCAACCATAATTCGAGTAATTTTCTGGAGACGAGGAGAGAGAACCTGGATAAGCAGCTTGATCTTCACTCAAGTCATTAAGAACCGATTGATCTGATAAATTGCAAGGAGGGAAAAGGAATATCATTAGACCAGTCGTTTAAGGATAATTTGCCAGAACATCTAAGAAGGAAAACACATAGTACTATGGATTAAAGGATCTTTATCACTTGGTTGTCTTCTATCTTGCTCATCATTTTTCTTGGAATCCTGAAAGACAACTCACAAGACACATTGAAGATTAACCTTCGAGGACCCACAAAAAAGAAAACAAAATGCATCATGTGGAGATTACTCCCTAGGAACAGGTCTCTAAATCTTGTGCTTGAGGTACAAGCACCTTCTCAAAAAAGAACAGCAACTGAAGTTAATGGAATAAAAACGAAAACTAAACTTTAAAAAGATCCTATAAATAACTGTTAATAGCCCACGGATAAAGGAAGTAGCTAACGGTACTAGCATAATACAAACAATGACACTGGAAAGAAAGATGAAAGGATAAAAAAAACCTGAGAAGCTTTAGATGTAGAAGAAGAGACATCTAGAAGTGGTCTAAGCTTTCTCCTTTTCTTGGCCCTTGTTCTAGAAGCTGGTCCTTCAACGGCGCCAGGAGGTTGGCGGTATCGTAAATTGCTGTTAATGAGACTAGAGTTAGAGTTAGTGTTAGTAGTGGAAGTACGGTTAGTTTTAGTAAAAGGTGGCCTGGTTGGTTGCAGACGAGCCTTCCATGCCTCTAAAGCAGAAATTCTGGGGCTCCTCCTGTCTCCTTCCCTCCAAATCCTCCGCATTTGTACTTTTCTGAAAAATCGGCATTTAGTAAAATGTCAAATCATTATACTAAAGTTAATACTTCAGAATGTTCGAAATCATTCCGTCTTACATCACCATGTCTTCTTATCTTTTTCTGCTTTCTTTGCCTTCGCTTACTCCAAAATGACGAAACCAGAAAGAAAATCAGTCTTGAAGAGAAACAAACGAAAGACCCACCTGGGCATTCGCACGGACTTGGAAAATAACGATCAGCCAGTTGCCATTTTTCTTTTCTGTTCTTCTTTTGCTATAAAAGTTTGTCTTTTCCCTAACTGAACATAATCAGAATGCAAGGTATAAGAGCACAAGACTATGCTTTATACTAAGTAAAGAAGAGGTGGGCACACACAAACAGAGAGTGAAACAGAAGCGAAATGTGAATAATGGAAGGAGGGATGGAGGTAGAGGAGTGAGTGGGTTTAAGCTGAATAACACGTTGAGGAGTTACAGGCTTATAGCTAACAACGTAAGTGTTGTTCCCAAATCAGAAGAGATACGGGAAAACCAAGCCAGGAAAAAACTTAAAACCAAGATCATGTCTTATCTAGCTTGAAGCCTTAGGAAATAGGAAGACATTATAAACATACGTTAGACGTGTATGTTCAAAGCTTAGGACATTCATACACAGCAAATCAAACAAGAATAAGAAGAAGAGGGTATCTCTGAAAATGGAAATGAATAATGATAGGAATAGTGGGTGTGAGAGAGGTGACGAATTTTATTTGGATAATTGTTAATGTTTTGACGTAAACGACTAAATGCAAACAGAAAGAAACAGAAGGGGACAGATTATCACTAGCTAATCCATTACTACACTTACTTACTACTACACAGTTATCAGACAGACGGATCACAAACAGACAAGAAAGGAAGAAGAACCAGCTCAAAGATATGTGTCTTTTTCTTCACAGTTTTTTATTTGGAGGAAGTTCGTTATTTTATAGAAACCAAAGTCGAACCCAAAGGCCTGATCGGCCTAAGGGAAGAAGATTGGGGAAGAGTAAAAGCAGGGCCTCATTGGCCCATCTAAGTCATGATAGGCTAGAGGCCTTTTTTATTATCCAAACGGAAAAACAAAAAGAATATGAAAACAAGTTTTGATTTTTACTTGTTTACATCTTCAAATGCTTGCTTTGGAACATCAAAAGCAATTCCATCTTCTTCCCGGTTTTTACTTTGATTTTTCTGGTCAGTGGATTTTTATCGGCTTCTATGATCAGTTCTGGTCAGTGGATTTTCGTTTTCTTAATTATTTCATAGGTTGTTATTAGCGTCTTCATCGTTGTTGGGTATTCATGGATTTATTTGGGGTTCCTTTGAATGCTGAAATCAGATTTGAAAGTTCTTTGTTTTATGTTTAATACTGAATTATGTCCGCTTAAAACATGCTCAATTTCTAAACTTTGGGCTATATTCATCGGGCTGATCATCTTAACGCCGTCTGAAACTAAGATTTCTATTATTTTCTGGGAATTATTCGATTCCCATTTGTGATATCGGAAGTATCAGGATAATGTTGAGCTCAGAGAGAGTAATTTTGATAGAATTTCTGAAATAAAGTTAGCTCCTTCTAAAATAAAAGATCGTACTCCTCAAGAAATCATTTGTTGTGAAATTTTTGAAAGTTTTTTGGAGAGGAACAAAGTTTCTCAATTAAACTTGCATTTCCCCATCTTCTACAGGAAATGGCAACCTATGCTTCTCATGTCTGTGGATTTTTGTGCTGTACTCTTAGTTTTCAGGAACCTTGAGAGCAGTCCTTTATCTTACCATGACTCAGAAAATCCAACTCAAATTCAAATATTTAACTATTTTATTCTTTTACGTCATTATCCTAATTCAAACTCTCTCTTTCACACTCACATACACTCTCATAAACAGCAAATGCAGCAAATGGTCCGATCCTTTTTTCTTATATACGTGTGGATACCTGCTCATGTGTTTTTATCAAGTATATTTAGGATCTCTATTTGCAGTGCTACTTATCCATATTTTCTTACTGTTAATCTCTGTGCTTTTGAAAATTCACTCTGCTTGTTTTCATTGCTATTCTTTTCAGTTTTCTCCCATGGACACAAACTCGCAAACAACATCCCAGGTCGTACATTCGCCTGCTACTCACTATCATCTGGGTGGTGATTCACTAGTTGAACATCCGACCCTGACAGAGTTATGCACTCTATGCAGAAGAAGGCTTTCCCCTGATAATGATGATCTTGATGCCGTCAGTATCTGTGGGGACTGTAAATTTTTGCTTCTTGAAGATCTAGGGACTCCCACACGAGATTTTCATCGAAGAAGGTCTCCACGACCAAGAAGAACTAGACATGCCAGCTCTGAGTCAATTGAAGAGCTTTTCTCACAGCAATTATCAAATATGATTAATTTGGCTAGGCAGAACCAGTCGCCTCTTACTTGGCAGGATAATCAACTCATAGATGATGATGCTTCTGGTACTTCGTTAAGGTATACAAGTGCCCGTACAACTCCAAATGGATCTAGAAGATGGCGGCACCTTCTTTCAGACACTGAAAGTGAAAGCTTTGATTATCTAGATTCTCTCTATGGTGAGAGTGAAATTAGTATCAGTCGCTACAGGCCTTTCAACAGTGAGAATGATACCATTTCATTTAGTGCACATGGAGGGGACTCTGATGCCTCTGTGGACGGGCGTGTTCTCATGGACGGGGAAATGTTGATTCAACCAGATGATGGAAGTGATGTTGACAGTGATACCGACATTGATCCTATGCATACTGGTTTCAGTCAGTGGAACTCTGATGACCTACAAGATGATGAGGAAGAGGAAGAAGAAGGTGGATGGGAAGAAGCTGATATTGCCGAAGGGACACATGAATCTGGAGAAGCAGGAGTTCAGCTTCGTAATTTTTTGAGTTCTAATCAAAGTGAAGGTAATGACCATGTTAATTGGTATCAGCAGCCACACCCTTTTGAATTTGAGGGCTTGAGAAATTGGAGAATCAGGGGTGGTAGACAAGCATATAACCATGGCATCTTCGAGAATCTGGTGGAATCAGATTTTCTGGTGCACAGACAGAATTCTGGAGATTATCTTGATGCAACAGGCTTTGAGGAATTGCTTGAAAATCTTGCAGGGATAGATAACTCAAGAAGAGGAGCACCACCTGCAGCTGTATCTGTTGTGAAAAGCTTGCCTCGTATTATCATTGATGAGAAGCATGAGAAGTGTGATAATCTAGCCTGTGCAATTTGCAAAGATGTTTTATTAGTTGGCACTGAAGTTAATCAACTACCCTGCCTTCATCTGTACCATCCATCTTGTATCTTGCCATGGTTGAGGGCACGAAATTCATGTCCTCTATGCCGTTATGAGCTTCCTACGGATGATAAAGATTATGATGAGCAGAAGCGACGCATTAGGGAGAGACTGGGGATAAGTGACATACGGCAGCAGGATGTGCGCGCAGACACTTCAGCTGATGCCTCACACGGAGCTCAAACACTTCCAGCTGATGAAATTGTTCAAGTTGGGGTTGAGCAAGCAGATGTTCTTGACATGGACATAGACTCAAGCATTGGAAGCAAGGGTCGGAGTAGATGGTTTCTCCTTGCTGCTGCACCAATTGTTGGTCTTGTTGGATTTGTGCTTGTGCTATGGTTAGGGAAGTCTGAAAAAAGAGAATTAATAAGTCACAGCTTCGCAGAGAGAGGCATGCATCAAATTCAAGTTCCTGCCTCTTCACCCAATCAGAGGGATAGCAGAGGCAAGAGATGGTGGTCAATTTTCGAATGGTTCTCTAGGTAGGAAGACTGAAGGCCTTTTAGCTTAAAATTACTATGTGTTGATTTTAAAATCGTATCACAACTTGGTGATATGCTTGTCATTTGCAGTTTTAAATCTAATGTATTGAGTTTGGTTTTGAAACAAAGTTTTCTCACATCAGATTTCCAGTATTTGCTTAGGTAAAATTCATGCTTTACATACGACAGATTGCAGAACTTTTCTCACATAAACATCAATTTTTGAGCTGACCGCAAGGCAGGCACCTTTCATCAAGGACCTTCCTAGGCCGTCTTGCTAAAACAATTGTGTAGTTTTCATGCCAGGTGAGCCAGTTCTCAGATGTGAACATCAAACGAAAATATGACAAGATTCATTGATGTATGTTGTTATGGTCGTGGTTGACTCTTGTTAGGTTCGACATGAAGGTGGCTGCACAAAAAACAGACGCCATTATCCTTATAAGTTGATTGTTAAAGTTGGTCTGTATAAACTTAAAGATGCCTTTTATCACATAATGTATACAACAAAGAAATCTGAAATTCTCCGGTAAAATTTATCTGCAAATGCTCACAAAATTTCTGGAGCGTTTTCCAGAGCTCTAAGCATAAGCCAAGAAAGTTGATTTTACATTAGCAACTGATTTAATCCATAGCGTCTCTCATCTCTCTCTCTCATCTGGGGAAGAGTCAAGTCTGTTACTAGTGCTAGTATGTCTAGCTATTGACAAAGATCAACAAGGAATGAATTGCCATGAATACGGAAGGTTCATGTCGGCATGAACTTGCTGCACTTCTAGAAGAGTATGTTGAGATAGAGCACGATCCATCCAGCCATTGAGAAGATCGCAAAAATATGAACCCAGAACAGGACAGCTGCAGCCTCCCTTCCACACCCTCGGAGATTAGCAACAGCACCTAGATTCAGGAAAACATCATGTTAAGAGGAATGAATGTTTTGTTATGTTAAACTATCATGTTAAGAGGAATGAATGTTTTGTTATGTTAAACTAGTCTCTTCAATTGATAATCCTTGTTCTTGGATGATGGAGTATAAAGGTGCTACATTCATAGTATGTGAAAAGAGGAATTCATGGTTTGCAGAAAAAAAAATCTCTAACCTATGCTGTTCCTTCCATATTGCTGCTTACATACATACAAAAATCATGGATCTAAAATGTTTACTCAGGTCAATGATACAACCCAAAAACAACACGGAGGATCCTCCGATAAGCATTTGTCATGAAAAAAGATGTTTGATGGCTTCTTATGTTAATCATGTCATTTGAACATGCATCGAGAATGTATAGAACATGGTGAATCATATTACCAGAAAGGATAGATGTAGGCATTGTGTGCTGAAGTAGGAGGACAAACCGAAACATCTTATCATCAGCAGGAAGGAAGCCGAGCTTATCAGCTAAAGTTACTATACCAAGTCCAGCTGGAGGCACCAAAACTAGTCGACCAAAAATAATAGCAGCAGTTGTCCGTAAACCAAGCTTAGAACTTCCTGGACCTGCAAGAAAGTTCAGTAAGACCTAGTAACATGATAAGTATCATGAATGAGATTGTAGCCCTGTGATAACAACTTACCATCAACAAGGTTGCCTCCCAATGCCAACAAGATGCATGGAATCATGGCCTCCCTGGTAACCAAATGCATCATTAGCTAATCATCCAAATGCAAGGAGATAGACTTAAAAATCACCAAGCTCGTGCACACTCTGATGGTGCGACAAAAAGGCATCAGGAAACTGAACTACAGACATACACTGGCAAATAATAGGTTGGAGAGCAGTACATGGGGCAACCAATTCATATTTGGAAAACTAAAAGACTGAGACATTCTTAGGTGCAACAGTAAGTTATTAACAGTGATACCAAAAAATGCTAGCAATATGTTGTTAGTTCATGCAATAATTTTTAAGTTGGTACAAACCAGGTATTAAATTACAATATTCAACATCAGAATGTTGTTCAAACCACGTTAACATAAACTAGTTAAGATTTTTCCAAATCAAGCAACCTCTCAACTTCATACAAGAGCCTGCTTCTCACATCAGTATATTTTCAACAAGAACTTTTTTGACTTCTGCACGCATAACTTGTGAATTAACTGCATAATTGACAAGAAAGCTATCCATCAAAGAAAAGTATCTGCATGTCCTCAACGTAAGCAAGGCCTGCAGTATCTATACCAATGTATCGTATACTAATTAGATTAACCAATTACAAACTCAATTTGCTTGGTTCAGATAATCCTCAGCTTCTCTTTCAACACCATGCCTGAAAAAATTCAGGGCTAACCACCACGGAAAACATTTTATTATGTTATAGTATACTCCAGAAATAGCAGATAATCAATCAAGATATCAAAGAGATAAATGTCATAAACTCTAATTATATTTTTTTATAAAAGATTCAGTTGAGCATACCCAAGAATTATGCAGCTATCAGTGAAAAAGAAAAGTGGAGCATCAGATGTAAAGATCAATCGCTTGAAAAATGGTATTGCACCAAGGACCATTGCTAGAATCTGCAGGAAACACGTTTGCTCTTAATCAATCTCTTGTATTTTTCAAACACATCGAGAGACCTAGAACAAACATTTCTCTATGTGCAATATTCTCCTTGCATGTAAGTAAGAAAATGCATTAAAGATTAATGTATTATTTCAGAAAGGTGTGGGCCCATCGCTGTATACAAGTCTATAATCCAGAAGATGTAAGCTAATAAATATTCGTTTAACAAATGCATGAATCAGCTGAAGTTATCTTTAATTAGGCACTTTAACTTCTGTTCAGACTCAGACAAAGATTAATAAAATTTCCTTATAAAAGATAACAGTAAACTTGGACTTTTGGCAAGGGATGATCAATAGAGGCAAAGTAGAAAATTAAACCTAATCATGATCAGCTTAATGCCAATTCATGGTTAAGCCAAGAGCTAAATATATAATTTGAGGTTGCAGTCAAAGCATAATGTTATTAAGATTCTTCCAAGTTTGATAACATTATGAAAGATATTTCCTATTCATTATCATTCCCCCAGGATCCTGTTTAAGTTTCCATAGCAACAATTTAGAGTTAATCAGGGATAACATAGAACTGTACACTCTAGGTGAAGTTACAACAAGATAAAAGAAGTCAAAAGATTTAAGAAAATTATGAAACTCACCGAAGCAATGATAGGCGGTTGAAGGATTTGCTTGAGCTTCAATTTCTCGTAGAGAAAAATTGCAAATCTTTTAATCTGCAAACAGGGAAATAGAATGTAAGAAGAAGAACAAGTAGCATTCTTGATGTGATATTATAGTCTTTTTTTGGTTAGACTAAAAGATTTTAATTATTTCTTAACAAAATAAGTCAAAAATATTGATCCCTCTAACAAACCTTACCGACCTATCGAACTCACTTGTGCCATACAGATAAATCTAGTAGCTATTACATTTTACCTTATATGCATGGAAAAGAAATACTAAATATGTTGGCTGGAGTCCACCTGATACAGTGATTTTTCTATGTCATTTTACTACTGATGGGAGATATCCTCTCTGCAACAATGAATAATGGTACATGATGCTAGAATACAGAGAATAGAACTATGCTATATATGTAAACATATAAAAGCTTGTCCCACTAACCGTTCCTTTCACTGACGCATTTGAACCTGTTTCTTCCTCAGCTCCAGCAAGCAATGGGACCTGCTCTGGTGCAACATCCTTAGGAGGGCCTTTGATGGGAAGATGTCCATCCTCGATATCAAATGTACCTTCCGGTGGAGGTGCCAACATATTGAATACATAAGTATAAAGAATGATAGCGCCAACCTGGAATGCATGTATTGAGGTTCTTCCTTCAGTGTCTTGATTTAAACATAAAAATACAATCCTTTAAACTAAAGGAAAATAAGGAAACCATAAAAGAATGCATTTTTATCTCTGAGCCACTTATAAGGAGAATCTTGATGTTTCTTCCTCTAGGATACATGCATGACCTTTAGACTGGGAGCATCAATACAAGGACACACAGTGAAGATATCATCCAAACTGAGGTGGATATAATGTTTTAATTGAAGACTGCATTGTTTTGCCTGAAACGGGACAGCATCTTTTCACTGGAAATTGCCACCAACGATTGACAACTTGTTTGGGTGTCATATTGTCCATAAATTATTTTTCTTGACTTTGATATCATACTTAATTTGGAACTAAATCTCGACAGTGAAAATGGAGGCATAATATTTGGAAGAATGTGCAAGTCATTGATTCAATCACTCTCAAGAGAACAAAAAAACAATTCATTTCGAAAGGACACCTCAATATGTATTATCTAATGCGGGGAACTGCATCTATACCTATCAATTTGATGTAATATTTTGTGTTCCCAGTAGTTTTACAATACTATAAGAAACATATAATGACCTCAAAACTTACCCACTGGCCAAATGAGATATAGGCAGTGCCATCTGTGCTACATTTATCGGAGTCGCCAAAAGGGTTGGAAGTATCTCTACATAAAGCTGCAATTAAGACAAGTGGCACATTTCCAATGTTCCCTGCAATCATTATCAATGGAATTATATACCAGGAGCTCTTTTATGACACAAAGAGCCAAACAAGTGTGTAGAAGCCAAAATTTCACATTGCACATCTTCATGGTAAAAAGTGCATTGCGCGGACTTATCATGTCATTGCATAGAATCGTAGTAGGAACAGAAAACAAGAATGTATTAAAGGTTAAAATTTATAAACTAAAGAGGCTTACCAATTCCTATCTGTATGATTGTGAACTTGAAGAATGGATATGGGGGCCGAACGACAGATGCAACAACAAAGCCTATAATTGAACCAGATATGGAGCCCAGCAAAACATTCATAGGAATAAACCACCTGAAACGGAACAAGGTGTTATGCTAAAAGTTGCCTGATAAAGGAAAAAGTTTACGGTAAAGGGGGTGCCAAATAAACAACTACCATTCCAACATCTTTTTTAAAGTCACAGCTTGCCCAAGTTGAGAGAAAATCAAACAAGGAAGCAACAGTGAAAAGACTAACTGCAAGATATGGTTAAAAGAATGAGATAGTGGTAATTCCATTTAACAACTTAAAAGGAAAAAACGATATTGATTAATAATGACAAAAGAGAATAAAAGAGTTACCCCATTTAGGAGTTTCCTTCCATTGGCAGGTAAGATGTTAACGTATTTGGAAGCCATTAGGAATCCCAAGAAGCACATAGTAAAGACTTTTGCAATTGGCAGAACTGCAATCTTGATTGTTCCCAACACCGACTCTCCTCCAACATGTTTTTCCATCACTGCTACTGCCGATAATAACCTCTCCATCTTCTGTCCCGAAGTTTGTAGATTCTAAATCCTTTTATAACTAAAATTTTGAGGCATCTGCTTCAGATGACTCCAAATGATGCAGCTTGAAACCGTATATCCCACTGTAGCACCAAAGAAATTAATTCTAGTGAATTGGTGGAATTTATGACATATCAATCTAACAATTATGCAATGGATGAAAGAAAACATAGCATAACCCCGAAACTGGACAAATGACGTTTCTTGGAAAAGACCTACGAAAACAAATCTATGTAGCGCCCGTTTAACAAGTAAATTGACTCAGCAGCTTCTGAGAAGTTCAAAGCCTCATATCCCTTACAATTTATTATTTCTTTTTGGTTTCAGACTGAATGTATCAAGCAAATCCTCATGAATATACTCTTTCACGTCGCCATTCCCCAAGCTTCATGTTTGCACACAAAAAGGAAAAATGAAACCGAGAGGAGAGATTTCCAAGGGACGAAAAGAAGCGAAACCTATTGAAAAATTTAGAATCCTGATCCAAACACGAGATAAAAACAACATAATATAAGCTAACTTACCAAAGAAAATGCTAATCTTTTATTACCGTACAACTGTTACCATAAACAAAATAACAAATCTGATAAGAAGGATGCGAGAAATAGAAAGGTACGCCTTCAAGAGAATCAAATTGTGTACAAAAAATCAGAAAGAAACAAGAAAACGAAACCTAACGGAGAAAGAAATGCAGGTGAAGTAGAAAGTGTCTGGAACATAAAGTGACAATCTTTGGAACAGTGGTCGTCGAGCAATTTCACGGTATCCAAAAGAAAGCTTCAAAAGTATAGTGAATCAGAAAAGGTTAGTTATAAACTACACGTACCTTTCGTTCGGATTTTGCAAAATTGCAGAGAGGAAGAGAACCAAAGGCTTTTTGGTCTCTGATGTATTTGTTTTCCCAAGAAAGAGAACGCAACACAGCCAACTTCCTGTTCGCTCGTTCGCTAGTTGTTGTTGCTGCCATAAATATATTCTTTTTGTCCTTTTTTTTTATATCCATTTTCATTTTTGCCGCTGTAATGATACAAGTTGGAATTAAAAAAAGGGTTCCAGCTTGTTCTTTTATTAATTATTATTGATACCGTCCCCATCGCTGTAATTAATAAGATTCCCGAAATCACCGTCTCCATGTAGTTGTCTTTATTATATTAATTCATTTGCACTACTTGTACGATTCGTATTGTGTTTCTACTTTGTGATATGATTTTGCTCTAAGATGGGAGAGCATTTGATTCTTCCGCGCATGTCTGTGAAGTGTGAAATGTGAAGGCAACAAATTCTGATAACCAACCATATTCAGACATCTCCGACAAATGTCGTACTACAGGAACGTGGTTGATGCTGGAATGGATTGGATCCTACTTTTTAAGTTCACATGTTCATATGAAATGTGTAATATGCATACACGTGGGTTTGCTTAGAACGAAGAGTGAGACAAAAGTTGGCAGTTTTGGTCGGGGAAATTTTAGTACCTAACTTTGATGAACTGATAAGACGTTACAGGTCCTCATTATAAGATAAGTTTGATATCAACATCATAAGATAAGAGTGAAGAAGATAAGTTGATATGATACAATTACTTTCGTTCTTTTCTGTGGAAGAATGTAGATGATGGGGTCAATTGGTCAACCCTTTTTTACCTTTGCCTCGATATCCGTCTCTAACAACTACTACCCTCTTTATCGTTTGTTAAACATTTGCGGGATGTTTAGAAGCAACTTCTTTCCTGATTAAAAATAAGACCATATTACTTCACTTTCTCAAATTTGGTATTAGATGTTACTGATTATAAATCATGTGTTAACATTTATTATTCTTATAATATACGATCATGGTTCATACTTCATAGTTTGTACATAAATAGGTAAAGTCTGTACCTTAACTGACATCACCCAAATCTGCGATACCTTACCTAACATCACCCGATCTCATGGCAGAGCTATCAGCCATCTCTCACCTGTATTCATAAATGAGGGGTGAAATAATTGTAATATAAAAAGGAACGCGTAAATGGTTTTTTGGACATGCAATGCAATGAACGTGGACATACATAATCGAACAAAATAAGTTAAGGTGTGAGAAGCGGATTCGTTTGGGATTTGTGATGTGAAAGGCAAAGGGAAGAAGGAGCCAAAAGTCACACGCGAACGCGAACCCTCACACTCTGACTAAAGACCACTCCAACTACGTAATTGGTCTAAATGGTAATTATAAAAAGGGCTTTGTGTTCGAGGTGGCGTTCATAGGCCGTAGAAACAAGAATGGAACTTCTACAATCCTGATTCAGGCCCATGCGTCTACGAAGGAATACCGATTTAACAATGCTTTTGACCAAGGATCCATCCTAAGCCTGACTCGAAAACTTTGAGCGTTCAAAACCATGTCGTTTTCAATAATCTGCTCAAACTCAGACCGCACGACATGAGCCCGTCTAGACTCGGATTGATGAATGTTTGAGTTGATTAAGAATATCAGTCAGCCGGTAATATAGGTAGATATTCAGATTAGGAATTTTAAGGAATAATTAAGAAGAAAATCAGATCAGATGATGATGATGATCTTCAAGAAGTGCGAACCAGAACATTACGGCGCATCATATCCCTAAATTCCAAGAAATCAACAAGCCCGTCGTGATTGCTGTCAACAGCGACGATCATCTGCTGAACTCTGTCAATCTCTTTGGCTTTCGGCAATCCCAGCTTTCTCAACACTACTTTCAACTCGTGTGCAGAAATGTAACCATCCCCATGCTCGTCGAACACCTTAAATGCATCCGAAAGATCAGCTTCCTCTTGCTTATCACTGTCAGTCTCCTCCTCATCCACTGTCTCATACTCTTCCACCAACAGCTCCCCGAAGAGAGCGTTGTCCAACGACGGATGGAATGGAATGATATTAGTATACGTCATTTCCATTGTAACAATTTCTGTTAGTCTGTAACAACTTACAGTTACCGCATACCAACTTCTTATTATGTAATTGATAGCCTTTAGCTGGTGTACATCATTCTTCTATACATATATATACTCAGAGGAGAATAAGAGATATTATAAAAAACAAGAAAGAAAAGAATTTTTTCGTGTATCATTCAACCAATAAGCAATCGTTTAAATAAAATTGTGCAGTAACAAACTTGTACATGAAACTTCTAATATTAAGGATAATAATCAGTATAAAAATCTAAACAGCTAAGTTGGTAAACTAAAGCAGATTCTAGTACATCAACAATTGACATGGTCAAAGACCAGATGCTGTGGTACCAATAATCGTCAACACTCATACATCTTTATGCCCCCCTCAAGCTGGTCAGTTGGAAACAACTCCAAGCTTGGAGAAATTACGATCGAAGGCCATTTTCGGTAGCAGTTTGGTAAGGACATCAGCCAACTGATCCATTGCATGAACATGAACCACACGAACATCCTTATTTTGGACTTGATTACTAATGTAATGGAAGTCAACTGCCACATGCTTCATTCGGCTATGGATTACCAAATTGTTGCTGAGATACAAAACACCAACATTATCGCAGTATATAGTGGGTGGAATTGGCAAGAAGACACCCAACTCAATCAACAAGTGTTTGACCCAGGTGGCCTCAGATACAGCATTGGCAACTGCTTTAAACTCAGCCTCAATAGAAGACCTTGCCACTGTTGGTTGATTTTTTGAAGACCAATTGATAGGATTTATACCAAAGTAAAGAAGGTTACCCGAGGTTGAGTTGCGATCATCAACATCTCCAGTCCAATCGGCATCTGAGTACATGGAAAGCTGGAAACTTGAGTTGTGAAATAGATGTAAGTCGTACAGAGAGGTGCCGCGTAGGTACCGTAGGACTCACTTTAGTGCTGTTTAGTGTAATTCCGACGGTGCATGTATGAACTGTGATAGCTTATTAACAGAAAAGCTAATGTCCGGCCCAGTGAAAGATAAATATTGAAGTTTACAGAGCACTCGGCGATATCGAGTTGCGTCACTTGGAGAAGAGCCATCATGGAGCCGTAGTATTGCGGCGGTGTTCATAGATGGTTTGGCAGCTTTGCATTCATGCATATTCTCATCAGTCAACAATTCATTAATGTAATTGGCTTGAGATAAAATCAACATTGCGGTGGTGTTCATAGGTGTTTTGGCAGCTTTGCATTCATGCATATTCTCATCATTCAACAATTCATTAATGTAATTGGTTTGAGATAAAATCAACCCATTAGCACATCTAAGAACTTCAATACACAAAAAATAATGTAATTGGTCGAGATCTTCGATAGAAAAACGACAAGCAACAGAAAAAATCACTTGATTGACCACAAATTCATTGCTGCCAGTGATGATGATGTCGTCGACATATACGAGAGAAAAAATGTTAACAGTGCCAGAACGCAATATAAACAGAGATGGATCTAAATTAGATTTTGCAAACCTAAGGGTCTTCAAATAATTAGTAAGAGTCGTGTACCAAGCTAAAGGTGCTAGTTTAAGGCCATATATAGCTTTGCGGAGTCGACATACATAATCGGGGAATTCAGGGGACTCAAAACCTAGAGGTTGTAACATGTAGACCTCTTCGTCAAGATCGCCATGAAGAAAAACATTGTTTACATCAAGTTGGCAAAGCGCCCAATTCTTTTGTATAGCAAGAGACAAGACCACACGAATTATTGTTGGTTTCACCATAGGATTGAAGGTAGAATGATAATCAATGCCTGGGCGTTGAGTAAACCCTTTAGCAACAAAACGTGCTTTGTATCGATCGATCGACCCATCTGGATTGTGTTTGATCCTGTAAAGCCATTTACAAACAACTACATTTTTCATGTGATCCTTGGGAACCAATTCCCATGTTTTGTTTCTCAGTAAAGCATCTAATTCTGCTCTCATGGCTTCTCTCCATTCTTTGTGTTTTTGGGCTTGTCTGAGAGTGGTAGGGGTAACGGTGGATGATAGGTGGGCTAGATAGTCAAATTTTTTTGTTGGTTTGTAAATGTTATGTTATGAACGGGTAACAATACGATTGGCGGTGGTGGGTAACGGATCAGATGCTGAGCAAGGTTCCTTATTGGTTGTGGGGTGGGAAGGAGGAGGGACTGTTAGAGGCGGGTTTGATGGATGAGGGGTAGGAATAGATGTTGAAATGCGGGGTATCATGCGTTGGGAACGATGGTGATAGACAATTTGTGGTTGTTTGGAGGAAGGTGATTTTGTGGTTAGTCGTATGTATAGAGGATCTGGTAAATGTGGTTTGGCTAGTAGGAGGTTTAGAGGAGCGTTAGAAGGTGTAACATGAGTGGAGGGGTGTTCAGTTGTTTCAGGGGTAAAGGAAGGAGAGATCGTACCTGACGAGGAAGCCATTGGAGCAACGCTTGAGTGGACCGACTATGAGTGAGATGCCGTTTGGAGCTGACGTGAGGTGAAGGACGTATGGAAGGTAGGTGAATGGGAGAGGGTAAATCTTGATTAATTGTAGGAGGAGGTGATGTGGGTTTTTCTGGCACATATGCTGGTAACAGTTCCCATTCCAGATTTTGGAATTTATGCTTCAAGGAAGAAAATAATGCTTTAAAAGGAAAAACAGTTTCAAAGAATATAACATAAAGGGACAAATAAATTTTCGAGGTTGTTGGGTCATAGCACTGATGACAATGGTGATTAAGCGATACACCTAAATATACAAACGGTGTGGACCGAGATTCGAGTTTATGAGTGGTATATGGCTTGAGCCAAGGATAACAAAGGCACCCAAAACTTTTTAGCGAATTGTAGTTGGGAGATTTACCAAATAATATGTCAAATGGGGATTTGTAATTCAATAGAGGGGTGGGGAGAAGATTTATAAGATACACGGCATGATGACAAGCAAAGGACCAAAGGGTAGGGGGTACTGAGGCCTCGGAAAGAAGAGTTTTTGTAGTTTCGACAATGTGTCGATGTCGTCGTTCAGCAGTAGCCACTCTTTGAGGTGTGTATGGTGGACTTACTTGGTGTTCAATGCCATTGGATTTCAAATAAGCAAGACTTTTAAACTCTGTGCCACCATCGGTATAAAGTGATAAAATTTTTGTATTGAAGTGGTTTTCCATCAAGGGATGAAAATATAGAAAGATTTTGGTAACCTCACTTTTAATTTTTATAGTGTAAATTCATATGTACTTAGAAAATTGGTCGACAAAGATACAGTAGTATAATTTTTTGTCAGTTGAAAGGACAGGGGAAGGGCCCCATAAATCGTTAAGAAGAGTTTGGAAAGATTTCTGACTTGAGAGAGTGAACTTGGAAAGCAGTAGGTGATGAGATTTATTAGAACGACAAGAATTACAAAAATGAAATTTGTCCCGATAAGAAAATGACAGAGAAAAGGTATTGAAAATAAAATTCAAAATTCGGGAATGGGGATGTCCAAATTTGTGATGCCAAGTACTAGCTGTGGTAGTTTTATTGATGGAGTAGGCTTGGGGTGGAGGTTGTGTTGTTTCGAGCCACTCATACAGTCCGTATTTACTCCGGCCGCGCACTAACGGAATCCTCGAGTGTAAATCCTTCACACAAAAATGCGAGAGAAAAAATTCAACAGATGTTAGATTATCACGACAAAATTTGGAGATGGAAATAAGGTTACACTTTATGTCAGGTGCACAAAGAGCATTAGAGAGCAGAAAAACTTTGTTTGAGGCAGATAACTTAATAGAACCAAAATAAGTAACAGCTATTTTTGTACCGTTTCCCATTGAAATACCATCAGAACCAATATATTTTGGCATTTGATGTGGCTCAGTTGTGACATGATGAGATGCTTCAGAGTCGAGTAGCCAGGGGTGGTTTGGACTTTGGTGGCTCATGGCAAAGTTGGCCCTAGCCTCAAAACGATTATGCGACCGAGAACGACACACATCGGCTTCATGACCTGGTTTGCGTCAGAGTTGGCAGTGAACATGACCAGTATGATTGTTATTATCGCGCCATGAGGCTGACCAGTTGTTGTTACGCCAGTGAGGTGACTGGTTATTGGGGCGGTTAGTTGGGCGCCAGGATGGGTTGTTGTTTGGGGGGCTACGAGTACCTATGGGATTGTAGTTAGATGAGTTTTTGGTGCGTTATGCAACTGCAGTGGTAATGGGAGCAGGAGTTTGTCGTGATTCCTCATGATGAAGAAATACTTCATGATCTAATAACTTGTCGTAGAGATCTTCATAAGTGATTGTAGTGTCACGAGCACATATGACTGCAGAGATTTCACGATATTCAGTGCCAAGTCCATGGAGAATCTAGACAACGAGTTCATCATTGTCAATTGGAGCATCGGCCTGAGCTAGTTCGTCTGCAAAGGAACGAACTCGATGTAAATAGTCTGTCATGGGTTGAGAATCCTTAGTGAATCGGGCAAGCTGGTTGGCAGGCTGAACACCCTAGTTTTGGACTTGTTTGTAAAAGCGATGTGGAGAGACTCCCAAGCCTGACTAGCTGAGGTTGCAGTGGTAACTGTGGAGGCTATGGTGAGGTCGACGGATGCCATTAAAGCACTTTGAATAAGCTGGTCCTGATAAAACCAAATGCTAAATGCAGGATTGAGTTCTTAGCTGGCACCAGTTGTGCATGGCGGAGGTGGTACGGAACCGTCAAGATAGCCGAAGAGGTCATGGCCGTGCATAAGCATGGAAAACTGAGCTTTCCAGGTGGAGAAATTGACATTCCCCGTTAGTTTTATAGGCAGCTGAGATGCTGGATTGAATTGAACGACAATAGTAGTGCCAATAGTGTTATCAGCATTGATGACAGGAGTGGTGGAGTAGTCCATTGAAATGTATTACCTGCAAGAGAAGAGTCGAGAAAAGAAAACAAAATGGATCAGGCTCTTTGGAGCTTTGAAGGCTGTGATACCATATAAAAAACAAGAGTGAAAAGAATTCTTTCTTGTATCATTCAACCACTAAGTAATCGTTTAAATACAATTGTGTAGTAATAAACCTGTACATGAAACTCCTAATATTAAGGAGAATAATCAGTATAAAAATCTAAATAGCTAAGTTGGTAAACTAAAGCAGATTCTGGTATATCAACAATTGACATGGTCAAAGACCAGATGCTGTGGTACCAATAATCGTCAACACTCATACATCTTTAGATATATATAGAGAGAGAGAGAATTCTTATCATTTCATTGTCTTAGTTATTCTCTATATGGTATCAGAGACGCTCAAAGCCTAATGGCAAATCCTTTTTTTTCAACACTCTATTTGTGTGTCTCTTTCCTTGTCCTCTCTGCTCTACATCATGACCACTCCCGACGAAACTTCTGGCACCACCAGTCCTGCAAATGTGATTCCCTTCAACAAATCCTCACTCATTGTTTTGAATATTGCCTCCATTAAACTCAATGATGCAAACTATCCGACCTGGAGAGTGCAGATGACTGCCCTCCTCATTGGCTATGGACTCCAAGGTTACACGGATGGATCTTTCCTGTGTCCTCCAGTCACTGATCCTGGATATACTCATTGGATTCGACAGGATTAACTCCTTACTGTTTTCATTCTATCCTTTGTTGCTGAAAATATTGTCACGTTACTGGGATCAGTTACCACCTCCCGACAGGCATGGGACGTCCTTGCCACCACCTATGCAAATAACTCTCGCTCTCGTATTTTCTCTCTAAAAGAAAAACTCATGTGCATGGAAAAGGGTGACCAACCCCCTGTTTTCTTAGTCAGATTAAAAGTATGGCTAATGAGTTAGCCATTATTGGCAATCCTCTAGATGATATTGACCTCCTTATCCATGTGCTTAATGGTATTGGCTCCGACTTCGAGGAGATTGCTGCAGCCATTAGAGCACGTGATTCTCCCATTTAGTGTGAGGAACTTCACGAGAAACTTCTAGATCATGAAGCTTACCTCACACGGACAGCTCGGTCAGACTCTAAACTTGCTGTAACACCTCCTTTACCCTAGGGTACGCACCGGGACGCCCGTGGGTCATTCCGGTACATATCCTATGATAATGGAGCGCTACGTGCGATCACTACAATTACTCCACATGGCATCATATCAATTTGAATAATTAAAGCAGTGATTGTAAAACACAATATTTCAAAACCAAACTTTTCCTCATTTCATTGATCAAAACAAAAGTCTGTACATCAGTCATACTGTAATATCTGTACAACAATCCCAAAAGCCTAGTACAACATACTGTATGAAAGAGGAAAAAGTACATCAATCCTAACTAGGTCATCCCAAAAATCCAGAAATCCCAGCTGACCGACCTGTGTGCCATGACCTCTCTCGCCAATCTGATCTACACAGTCAGAGAAGTCCCTCTGGAGCTAGGAGTC
>JAOTAY010000004.1:34371357-34381414 GCA_025629805.1 Erythroxylum baracoense
TTTAATCACTTGTTCAAGCATCATACTAAGCTCATTTCAAGCTTCATTCAAGCCTAGAAGCATCACATGAAAGTCCCAAACCAATTTCAACTTCAATCCAAAATAAAAAAACATATGTGATGTTTAACCAATCCCCACATTCGTGGGAAATTCCCATTTTCCCAAGGGCATGGGATTTGTTGGTAGAAACTTTCCCAGCCAAATCCTTCCAAATTCCCAGCTTTTCTAACTCTATTTTTCAGGTTAGTTTGGTATGATCTTTATGACCTAGAAAATGAGGTTTTTTGGCAATACCTACTTCTAAACAATTGTTCCTATATGTCTTAAGTTTTTAAGTAACCTAAGTTCATACAATTTGGTTCAGTATTCTGAAAGTTATACAAAATTTACTACATACTGTTCAGAAACAGAGGCATAATCCAAAACTCAACTTCAAGACAATTTCAAAACTCTTAAAGATAGAATTCAAGCTCAATTTCTTCATGAAAATTGTATCTATTTGTCTCTAATTTAATATAAATTAACAATCATCCTATTTGGATATCCGTAGATCAAAATATGTCTAAAATACAGATGCATGTTTTGTAGAAACACTACATCTAACATATTTCCAGCACACTTTATCATCAATTTCATCCTAATTCATCTCTTTTGCTTAGAGTGCGTTTGGTTCAGCTTTTGGCAGGTGGAAAAGCACTTTTTTCCACCGCAAAAGTTATTTTAAGAAAAAAAATGAGTGTTTGGCTGTAAACTTCAAAAGCACTTTTGGAGTAGAAATAGGTTTTTTGAAAGCTAAAATACAGCTTTTTCAAAAGCTCAAATTTGGAGCTTTTCAAAAAAGTACTTTTTCAGTTAGATTTTTTATATTAATTAATGAGCCTATTTTTTAGTCCCTTTTATCCTTATGCTTTAAACATAATTCCCACGATATCCACAAACACATCTTCACATTTATTTTGAGATTTATATAATATTATTTGAATTTTTTATATGTTTTAATATTTATTTTTGAAATTAGTTTTGCTTATGTTATAATCTATACAAAAAAATTTGGTTAGATATATTTTCATTTATATTTTATATGGTTTAAAATTATATAATAATTAATATATTTTGTTTTGTATATTGTTTAATATATTTTAAATAATTTTATTATAAAATAAAATATAGTTAAAATTAATAAAAGTGCTTTTTATTTTTATGTTGCCAAACAGTCTACTGTATGAAGCTCTTTTTAAAAAGCTATTTTTTTAATTGACAGCCAAACAGTCAACTGACTTTTTAAAAAAGCTATTCTCAGAAAAGCTCTATTGACAAAAACTCTACTGATATAAGCTCAACCAAACAAGCACTTAGTCTATCACCTCTAACTTATATCCACATCATTTCCTCTTCAGTTATACCCCAATTATAGTTCAATATGATCTATACACAATTCAAAATCAATGCTTGATCACATACACCAAAAACAAAACATATCATATACACATTCATCATAATGACCTTTTTATCTCAAAAATCATCTCAACAACTTATCAATTATTAACAAATCATATACTCAAAACAAGACATCAACAATCTTTATTCTTCATCTACAACACATACATATAAATTCATGACCAATCCATCAATCTCAAATTACTCTTCATACATGTTCGATTTACACTAACCTATGAAGATCAACATGTAACTTGTTTGATTTAGCTCCAAATCCTTCAAGAGAACACTAACCCTAGCTTCTCATACAACTCATGTACATTATCATGGAGGTTAGGAGGTTGAGTCTTCAGTGAGAAATGAAAAAGAGAACAAGATAAGAGTAGCAAATGAAAGATGAGAGCAAGGTGTTGATAGTTGGGTGAGTGAAGATCACGAAGGAAGATAGAAGAGAAGAAATGTAAAGGTCACGAAAATGAGAAAAAAAAATGAAGAAGAGAGTCACAAAATAAGTAGAGAAAGCAAGAATGAAAAGCAATCAAAATGGTCTTCCTAAGTTAAGAAAATCATGGGATAAGAGATAAAGGCATGGCTTGGCAAGTGACATTTGTCACTTGCCACATGTCATCTCCTTATAGGTTCACTTAGGTTTTCTCATTCAATTTGTCCAATCAACTCCAATTGTCTCCAAATTTCAATGACATGTGTTATTTATAAAAATTTTCACTGCCATTTGACTCTTAATTCTACTGTTATTTATCAATTGTCCTGCTAATTGAAATTTTTCCTGGTCCAAAATTTACCTAAAAATTCAGGAATTTTCTAAATTTCGCCAAAACTTCTAAATCAATTCCTATACATACCAATTCAAATTTCAATACATAAAAACCACATTTCATATCAAAAATCACATTTATAAATCAATTATACTTAGAAAAGTCAATGAATGCATGTACAATTATTTTCATGTGCAAAAATTCAATATTCACATGTGTGTGTATGCTATATGATGCATGAGCATGAAATGCAATTTCTAACTTCTCAATAATCTCTCATATTTACTATTCTAACCTCAACACGGGTAACGGGATGTTACATTTTAGATGTTGAACTTCTGTAGGAAAGTGAATCCACTCAGTATGATTTATCAGAACAACAAACTTAGCCTTGTAATGAAAACCTGAAAAGGCTATTACCGCATTGGAATTATAGGAAAGGGGGCCATAACTAGTCTAGTTATCATGCCATAATAAAGTAGTATTTCCATTCTCACTTTACAACAAACATGGTTTGCTATTTCATCTCTTTCTTTAAAAATTGGTCGAGGAAGCAAGAGAAGGATGATCTAGGTGAAAGGGACCATAGGTTGTTCCCTTTCAGAAAATGGATGTGAAGCCATCTCAGCCACATTGAATGCTTGTCTTGATGCTCTCTCCAAGTTCTTTTAATAAGAAAAATATTGTTGACTACTCTTATAAAGATGATACCTAAGCCACCCCTTCTCTTTTTGCACACATTTGCCCATTTGACCTTTTGAAAACTTATATTCTCGTTTGCTTTGTCCCATAAAAAATCTCTCATAATTTTCTCCACTAATTTAATCAATTTCTTCAACAAAAGAAAATGTGTGCTCCAATATAAGTGAAAGGAATATAATACAGATTTAAGAAGTTGAACTCTACCTCTAAATGAAAGAAATCTTTTAGTCCACTTGTTGATTCTCCTCTGTATTCGTTCAATAAGAGGAAGGCATTCATCAAAGTATAGCCTTCTGGTAGTAATAGGCAACCCTAGATAATGCAATGGCAGGATTTTTTTATTCATGCCAGTTAAAGAGGAAATGGTGTCCTGGAGAGATTCCGCCGTTAATGAGAGAACAAATTGGTTTTTATTAAGATTAACCTTTAGCCTAGACATGTCAGAAAACTTATTGAAAGTATCTATTAATAGCTTAACTAATTCAGGATGAACTTTAGAGAACAAAACAATATCATCTGTGAAATAGAGATGAGTAAGAGAAACTCTTATACATTTGGAGTGATACTTGAATTTAGGATTATGAGAGACTCTGATCTTGATTAATTGGGATAGCACTTTGAAACATATAATAAAAGATAAGGAGACAAAGGATCTCCTTGTCTAATGCCTCTCTTCCCCTTAATAATTCCAAAAGGGGTACCATTAATCAAGACGCAATAAGCTGCAGTGAAGACACACGCCTTAATCCAGTTGATAAAAATATCAGGGAAATTGAAAGCCTTAAGAACCTTGAAGAGGAAAGGCCAACTAATGCAGTCAAAAGCTTTATTAAAGTCAATCTTAACTACACAATTCAAGGGGGAGTTCCTTCTGATATAACCTTTTAGGAGTTCTTGAGCAATAAGAATGTTGTCACCAGTGCTTCTGTTCTTCATAAATGCACTATGATTCTCACTAATAATGGGATTAAGAACACTCTTCAATCTGTTTTCTAAGATTTTAGCCATAATTTTGTAGGTGAAATTTGTACAGACAATTGGCCTGAAATCACCAAAAGTAGAGGGGTTAGAGATTTTAGGAATTAAGCAAACAAAAGTTTTATTAAATTCCTTCAGCATGATCCCTTTGTCAAAGAACTCATAAATAACCCTCTAATAATAGGCCCAATAATATACCAGGTATTTTGAAAGAAGAAACCATTTAGCTGATCAGGACTAGGGGCTTTCATTCCATTCATAGCAAAGATAGTAACATTGATGTTGTTGTCATAAATAGGTTTCACCAACTTCTAAGAAGCTTTTTGAGAGATCCTATTGGTAATAATATATTTAAGAGAGTCCATAGGGGAAGAAGAAAAGTCTAAATCTGATCCTAAGAGCCCTCTATAGAAATTGAAAGCCTTCTCTAAAAGACTTGGTTGGTCAGTTAGGATTCTCCCATCCGCACTAGTAATATTACAGATTTTATTGACAATTCTCCTCTCTGATAGGGAGTTGAAAAAGCTCTATCCCCTTCCTTAAGCAAACTAATCCAAAACCGTTGTTGGATCAAAGAAGAATGTTCCTGTGTAGCTTTTAAAAAGATTTCCAGCCCCAACTTTTCCTTCATAATAAGATCATAATCTTTAGGGTTGAGAAAAAGTAAAGATTGGGTTGCTACTAAACATTCCTTAGCAACATCAATTACTGCTTGTGTGCTTGGTGAATCCAAGGATTTCAACTTCTTCAATCTGTCTTTGATAACTTTATGTTTCTAACAATAGACGAATTGTCTGGATCCGAAGACTTGGGTAGATAAATCCTTCTGAACAACATCAAAGAACCCTTCCACATTGACAAGGTAGTTATTGAATTTAAATAGATGATGAGTAAAAGATTTCTGGAAAAGCCCATCAATAAGAATCAGAGTATGATCTGAAAAGAGAGGATCCAAGAATGCAACCTTACTATGTGCAAATTGTAAGAACCAATTCGCATTGAATAGAGCTCTGTCTAGTTTTTTTTTTGAATATGTTAATCATTCTATTGTTTGTTACTCCAAGTAAAGAAACACCCTTCTTGTTTAAGATCAACAATACCCAAATGCTCTACACAAAACTTTAGATCATCATTGTAATTCCTTATACTACAATTTCCCTATATTTCTGATTGATAAATAGTAGATTTGAAATCACCAGCTATGATCAATGGACTTGAAAAGGTATTTTAGATGTTACGCAGTGAAGACTATATACTACTCATTTGGAAACTTGTATTAAACCCACAGATAACAGAGGAATGAAATATAACTCCTTCCATCATAAAGTGAACCTTTAGATGCATCATCTGCTCATTAGAAACTTTCTCCTCCTCTTTTACAAAACTCTCATTATAACCAACAAAAATTCTTCCATAATGATGGTGGTGATGATTAGAGAGAAAAGTCCAACAAGTACCCAAAATATTCACCTTATTCATATTGTCAGATCTTATTTTAGTTTCAAGCAAAGCTATGATAAGAGGTTTAACCCTCCAAATAAAATCCCTCAAAGTATACAGCTTTTCCAGTCTGTTAATACCACGTACATTTCATATTAGAACTGTCATATGGGCAAAATTTTACCTCTGGCACCCTTCCTCCTCCCACTTCATAGAGATTTCTTCCTAGTGACATTTTGAAAATCATTCAATTCAGTATCACCAGTCTCCATAATTCGAGGATTATTAAAAGAATTAGTAGAAAAGGATGTAGCTTCCTCTTTATCTAAAGAGTTCATCATGCATAAATAAGGTTGTATAGGAGCTTCTGATACATGTGAATTAGTTTGTTCTAGGTTAGTCTTCTCCCTAGCAACTGACATATTGCCTTCAATGCTCACACAGTTATGCTCAGCAACATTAGTGTCAAAAATACCATGACTTCTATATCTCCTTCAGCCATCAATTTGGGCTGTATAATGGATTCATTAACATTCCCTCTATGAGCTGAAGTTTCCTTAGGTATGTTTAATTCTTCTTGACAGTGTGTAGAGGAATCAATCCCTGAAAGTTCTTGCTGCCCACTAGTTTGAAATTTCCTGCCGTAGGCTGCCATACTTCGGTAGAGTTACTAGGTTTCCAAAGGAAACCTATAACTATTTCCTTCTTCTCCAATTTCTCATTGTCCCCTAGGCATGTAACATAGAGAGTATCTGGAAGAAAGGTAGATTTTTAAATCTCTATACATATTTTTCCATAACCGATTCTCTCCATAGAAGCTATTTGTGAGTTCATACATAATGGTTTTCCCAATTGAGCTAGCAAGATAGCTAAGCTCCTGAATGGTCCATAGTTCTAATGGGAGATTGTGAAAATTCACCCCCAAAGGAAAAATGTCCACTTTACTTTGATCTATTTCCATACCTGGCTGCCATTTTTGTAGGAAGAGATGTTGCTTTCCTATATACCAAAGCCCTTACTTAAGGATGTCATTTAACTACTTTTCATCTGAAAATTTAAACAAGATAGTCCCATCTTCACATAACAAGACCTTCTCTAATCCCTTCTTACTCCGTTTAGATTTCATCTATGCATTAATCACTGGAAAAGCTGGCCTTTTGCTTCAAAAGAAACCACGTAAAGCAAATGACCACACCTTAGCTCCTGCCTTGAGAAGTTCCACTGGAGAACTGATGATACCATCAGTCATAACATTATGAAAATGCTTAAGAGAAAGTTTTCAAGATATAGAGTTTAACTTGTTTGTTCATCTTCCATGCTTTCACCTGCTTTTTGGTTTTTAATAGCATAGTTGGATTTGCATAGATATGGAGATTTAGAGAGTCGATTCTCTCGGGATAAAGCATGGTAGATTTCACCAAATGAAGAAGATTTCCCTATTTCCTTGGTTACCTACAAGGCCTTAGTGAGGCCCTCCATAAGGGGTGAAACACAGTAAAAACGGAAGCAGAAGAAACTTTAAGACAGAAGCAAACCAGGACGCGGGAAAAAGAAACTATAAAAGGAAAGGGTTAAAAGGTAAATTAGTTAGTAAGAAATAAGAGGGTAAAAGTTTTAAACTAATATAATTATTAAGAGTTTGGATCTTAAAGTGTAAAAGTTATTTATAAATTAACATAATGTAAGTTTCTATGAAAATAATTATGTAAATATTTTAATAATGTTATAAGAATAAATAATAGTTTAGTTGTTTTTATTTAAGTGATAATGTTAGTGATGAAATATACTTATCATAAAAAGCAATGGATCATATGATATGTTACTCTTAATATACTTATGCGTAAACGAGAAAGACTAAAATAAAATGGACAAATAATAGATTAACCCAATTTCCTTGCGATGTTATAACACTCTTAATGTACCTATTATGTAAATGAGAAGGACTCGAACAAAATGGGCAAAGTAACACATTAACCCAATTTGCTATTAAAGTATGTTAAACAATGTATTATTAACAATTAATGTCATACATTTATAGTCAAAAATATGAATTATACCTATTTGATTAATTTCGAAATTATAAAAACACATAAATTATCAAAAACTAACTTAAAAATACAATTTATACTTTTTTTTTATAATTTCAAATATGGCAGCATCTTCACTCAAATTAGAAAAATAAAATGACAACAATATCAATCATTTAGCATTTTACCTAAAAAATTTTAAAGTTTTCAAATTGAATTTAAACAAAGTTATCTATGATTTGTCATTATATGCAACTCTAAGCATGCCGCACACTAAATATAAAACAATCGGATTGAGTGATTGGTAAGTGATAATCTATGATCGTGGATCCTACAACTTAATAAAACACATTTATTATTTGATAGAAGTAGTGATTATGGATGATTAGGTATGATAATGGGCTCAATTCGATCGGCTTGGATTTTGAAATTACGGGATTCGAATTTAAGAAAGCAATCAAGCCATAGTCATTCAAGTTTGTTGGGTCCACCCAAGAAATCCGATCAAACTGAAGACCAGAACATGGGATCCATTCCAAACAGCAATTTTTCATATAATTTTTTATTGGAAAAAAATTAAGGAATGAAAAATTAGCGGGAATTGGAGGAATAAAACTGAAATAAATGGAACAGAATCGCCTTAATTTTTGTGGATGGAAATAGGATAAAGATAATAGAAATCACAAAAGAATAGAAATGGAGGAGGACGAGGGGAGGAAGTTGCAGAGGAGACGTCGGCGACGACGAAGAGAGTGAGAGAGATGGAGGAAAGAGTAATGGAGACTATAGTAAAGATGAGTAGTAGTAGGGAAGATGAAGCGGGATTGATGACGTCATGGGCTACGGAAGTCGGAAAATCCATGGTTTCACTGGGATTCAACCTTCCGAGTCCCGAGTTGGCTCAACTACTAGTCTCCAATCTCTGCTTCCGAAACAACCATCCTTCCCTCTGGAAATTTCTTCAGTTTTCTCTCTCTTCCCGCCTTCTCTCTCCCCTCCATGTTCTTTCCCTCCTTTCTGCTAGAGTCATTCCTCACCGACACTCTCAACCTGAGGCTTTTAGATTGTTCCTTCAACTACTCGCCCAATATGCATTCTCACTCCATCCACTTGGCGATCCCAGTGTCATCAAATCCGTTGATGCCACTCTTCAGCTATCTCGCACCTATGGGATTCGTGTTCTGGAGCCCGGACATGTGTTGGTTTTGTTCTTCTTTAGCATTGTTACTGGCTTGGTCGATATTATCTGTTGTGATTGGGGATTGACTCCAGATATGCCACTTGGACCATTTCAAAGTGCTGATCACCATCCCATGGAGATAGATAACCAAGGAGACTCTAATACTGGTAGAACTCAACATCGTGACCTTCTGAGAGAATCAAATACTTGCACGGCCATGGAGGTGCTTACAAAACTAACCGAAACCAGAAAAGCTATGCTTCTACTCCATGCTGTGCACTTAAACTTGTATGCTTTGTTCTTCTCTTATTTTGCTCGATCTATTTCTTCTATTTTAGCAGTGGTTGAAATTTTACTGATGTTAATTATGCCCTTATATTTGTTTCCTTTCATGGTTAAGTTAATAAATTATGCGATCTTTCATCTTGAATCAAAGATTTAACATCATCAGAGTGATTAATCTAATACTGACGGCCCAAAATGTGTTGAGGCCAAAGAATGCGGATATGGGGAAGCCCTAGAAAGATTTAGTGAGTAATGGTCATGCATTGTTTGAGAGCAGAGGTAAGAGCGATTTGGTTTTGTCATTCTCATTTAACTGGGCGTTATTTTGAATCCCTTTATCTCTATTTCTATCTCTATCTAGAGGGAGTGGTGATGCATTTTGATGCTAACCAAGTAGCATAGGAGGAAAAATTCATGTCACTATCTAAGTAATAAACTATTGCTTTGCTCTGTGTTGAGCCCCCAATCCATTCAGGCAAATTCATACCAAACATAACCGTGTTCATTAACTCTGTTCATGAAAATAATATAAACATGAATCTATTACCAGATATCTGAAAGTTACGTTCCAACAATACTACATGCATTTCTATATATATTAATCATATTCAAGGACACAAATCAAAAAGTACAAAGGCATATATCTTGTCCTACAAATATAAATTAAGATCTTGTCTCATTATGTCTATCAGTATAGTAGCAGGACCTACAAAACCTGATAATGTGTATGATATGGTTCGACATCTGAAGTTCAGAATGTGTATGAACTTCAGACTGCATACATAAGTTTCAAAAATAAAAAAAATGATCATTTATGGTCTCTTACTCTCTTGTAGAAAAAATTTCATTTTAAATTTGTCTAATTAGCTATAACATCATTAAGATTAATGTCGACGGTTAGGCTTTCATACATGATTCAGGATAACACCTAGATTGTGGATTTTTAGGATGAGTGAACAAGCCAAAAGAGAAACCTGTATGTGAATAAGAGCTGTTTTGCTGTATATCTATTCCTTAGAGAATGTAGTACATATATACATGAATAGGAGATACCGAAAACTAGGATAGAGAATTTATACAAAACATAAATAGTCCTAAGATAATGCTAATCCCTAAGATAATGCTATCTAATCAATATAATCTGATTACAATCACATTATCACAATATTATGTGATAATATCGTATATTGACCACACTCCCCCTCAAGTTGGATCATAGATATCAATCATGT
>JAOTAY010000004.1:34381514-34396424 GCA_025629805.1 Erythroxylum baracoense
CCTTTCTTTGATCTAGCTACTTCCATGCCTAGGAAATACTTCATTTCTCCTAAGTCTTTAACTTCAAACTCTTTCCTTAAAGCTGATTTGAGTCTTGTAATTTCCTCTGCATCATCACCAGTTACAACAATATCATCTACATACACAATCAAAATGGTCTTCTTACCTTCTCTAATTCTGAAGAACATTGTATGATCTGACTGAGCTTGTGTATATCCTTCCGTTTTTAGGACTTTGGCAAATCTTTTAAACCAAGCTCGTGGTGATTGTTTCAACCCATATAGGGATTTTTTTAGTCTGCATACTCTGTTTCCTCCTTCTTCCTTATCAAACCCTGGAGGAAGTTTCATATATACTTCTTAATTCAGTTTGCCGTTCAAGAAGACATTTTAAATGTCAAGTTGTTGGAGAGGCCAATCGAAGTTAGCAGCTACAGATAGCAATAGTCTGTAGTGTTTAATTTGGCCACAGTTGCAAATGTCTCCTTATAGTCCATCCCATAGGTTTGAGTATAGCCCTTTGCTACCAATCTCGCTTTATACCTCTTAATGGAACCATCAACCTTATATTTGACCGTGAATATCCACCTACACCTCACGGGTTTCTTCCCTTTTGGCAGATCAACTTCTACCCATGTTTCATTTTTTCAAGTGCTCTTATTTCTTCAAAACCTGCTTCTCTCCATTTTGGAACTTTAAGAGCTTCTTGGATATTATTGGGAATGTCAATTTTGTTCAGCTTAGCAATAAATGCTTTATATTGAGAAGATAGAGCTATCATATGAAACAAACCTCTCAATCGGATGCATGGTACATGACCTAGATTTCTTCCGTAAAACGATTGGCAGTTCTAGATCTGTATTGTCTTCTTGTTCCTTTGTATCACTACTCTGAGCTTCTTCGACAAGAACCTGCATTGGTTCGGAGATTGGTATAGCTTCAGGGACAGGGAGGGCACTACTTGTTTTCTTCTTCCGAGAGTACACTTTGAGTGCATTGTCAGGCTTGGCTACTTCTGTATCAGAATTTGTCTCTATAGGAGATGCATTGGACATAGGTGTTAGGATAGGTTCAGGAATAGATGTACAAGGAGGTTCAGGAACAGATGTACACGGTTGAGATTCATCACCAAACTCACTCCAGTACTCACCCTAAATCGAAGACTTGGGGTAGAAGGAATCTGCCTCAGAGAAAGTGACATCACAAGTAACAAACAGCCTTTTGGATATAGGATCATAACATTTATAACCTTTTTGTGTAGCAGAGTAATTGAGGAACACACGTTTTTTGGCTCTTGGATCAAGTTTGTTGGGTGAATAACTGTGAATAAAGACTGCACATTGAAAACCTTTAAAGGAAGGTTAGTTTCAAGATGGGTAGTAGTATGGATTTCTTGAAATTTTTGAAGAGGTGTTTTGAAAGAAAGAGGTCATGACTAGGCATTCGATTAATAAGGTAAGTTGCAGCAAGGATAGCATCCTCCCAAAAAAATTTTGGAACATTGCTAGTGAACATCAAGGCTCTAGCTACTTCAAGAAGGTGTCTATTTTTCCGCTCAGCGATCCCATTCTGTTGAGGACTATTGACATAAGTACTTTGGTGGACAATTCCATGTTTTTGTAAAAAAGCATCAAGATTCTGATTAAAATATTAAGTACCATTATAAAAGTTAATGAACACAATAGGGACCTCAGTTTTATCCTTCAAAATTGAATGGTTCTATTGGCCCCAAAGATCACTACGGATAAGTGAAAAAGGTTTTGTGGGTTTGTATTCAAACCTCGTAAAAGTTCTTTGATGCTTAGCAAATTCACAAGCATCACATTGAACACGAAGATCTTTTTTTATTGAAACATTTGGAAACAATCGTGACATGTACTGGAAGTTTGGATGACCTAACCTTTTATGACATTGCACCAGTTCATCATTCTTAGGGATAATCACACTATTACCCAAGTTATAAGAAGTAGGATGACTCTCTCCATCTAGTACACTCCATCTATCTCTAGCACTGCCAATCATCTTCCCCGATGACAGGTCCTATATAACACAATGAGCAGGGAAAAAATTAGCACTACAATGAGCTTCTTTTGTCAATTTACTAAGTGAACGGAGGTTACAGTCTAGATTTGGAACATGCAGAACAGAGTTTAATTTCATAGAATTTGTTACTTTGATATCTCCTTTTCCTGCAACCGTAGAGGAATCACCATTTGCTACCTTAACCTTTTCATGGCCAGCACAAGGAAAATATGAATGAAACATGTTATAGTCATCTGTCATATGGTCTGATGCTCCAGAATCAACTATCAATTTCTTCCTAATGCATGAAGATAAAAAAGCTTGTATGATATTACCTCTTATAGTAGCATTGGCAACTGCACTTGTATTTTGTTGGTGATTGTCATTTTGGAGATTCTTTAGTATTCCCAATAATTTCCTTAGTGAAATATTCGACTCACCAGCTTGTTGTTTCTGACTATCTTCAGATTTTTCTGTTCCCCCTTCACTGGATACTTGATAGCCTCGATTTTTTTCCTTTTCGTGGTTTCCAATCTGGAGGCTTTCCATGGATGTCCCAGCATGTGTCTTTGGTGTGACCACTTTGTTTGCAGTGATCACACCACCTCTTTTGACCCTTCTTATTGGATTCACCACGGGACACCAATGCAGACGCTTCACTAGTAGGAATCGAAGACAAATTTTGTTCTTTTTTTGACTCTTCTTTTAGCATAATTTTCCTCCTTGCTACTTCCCTCTTAACTTTAGATAAAACTTCTTTAGCTGTTGGTAGGGGAACTCCATTTAGGATTCTGCCACGGACATCATCCAGTTTTTTGTTGAGACCAGCCAAAAATTCGAAGACTCTTTGCTTCTCAATTTTTTGGTTTTACATTACATCTTACTTGCACGTCCATTCTTCGTCTGACAGAAAGTTAAGTTCCTGCCATAATGCTACCATTTCTACCCAATATTCTGTAACTTCTCTGTCACCTTGCTTCATTTGCCACAACTTTGTTTTTATCTCGTAGATTTGCGATGCATCTTCTCTATTAGAGTATGATTGTTGCACCCCTTCCCAGATCTCGCGAGCGGTTGGCAAAAACATGAAGGTACGTTTGATCGACAGTATCATGGCGTTGATAAGCCACGACGAGACCATTAACTTGTCTGTCTCCCATTGTCGCACAGCTTGCGAGTTCGTTGGGTCTGGAACGTTTCCATCGCTAGCAGTAAAACTTAGCTTCCTGCGTCCTCCAATGACGAGTGTCATAGCTTGAGCCCACTCCTGATAGTTCGTTCCATTTAGTTTGTCCGAGATGATGACAACCGAAGCTCCTCTAAGACCAGAGGTTATCGACGACTGACCTCCAGTCTGGCTTGGATTTACAGTGGAGGATCCCTCAAGATTGGAAGCCATTTCTTGACTTGCCGGGGTTGACTCCTCAGTTTCACTATCTCTTTCATGTGGCTCTGATACCATGTGAATAACAACTGTTTTGCTCTATATCTATTTCTTAGAGAATGTAGTACATGTATACATGAACAGGAGATACTGAAAACTAGGATAGAGAATCTATAAAAAGCAGAAATAATCCTAAGATAATGCTATCTAATCAATATAATTTGATTACAATTAGATTATGACAATATTATGTGATAATATCGTATATTGACCACATTGTGATTATTAGATTCTAGTCTTTGTTAATAAATTTTGTCAGTTAGAAATAAATTTTTAATTGGTTTTTTGCAAAATGTTCACTTTTATATGGAATTTCTTCCTTTGAAAATGCTACTAATTTCAAGTTCTCTTTGTCCTCTTATAGGCCCGAAAGATTTAGTGACCTCCTACAGAGGCTATTGCTTGTCAAAGCCAATAGATTGGCATCCTCAGATATGAAGTGTGAAAACCAACTCCTTGAAAGATTGTTTACCAACATCGAAAGAGTGTGTGGTTTTCAATACCAATTAAACAAGCGCCAGCTAGTCCAGATGCTTATTGACGTTGAACCTTGCAATCCTATGTATTGCTGCATGTCTGGTTATGGACAATTTGGTTGTTGGGTTCCCTTTGACATTTATATGGAGAATGCCATGGATGGAAGGCAATTCCCTGTTAGATCGGGAGTTGCCATTCTTGCCGGTAAATCTTCTTAAACTGGGTTTTGCTTCGTTAGAATTTTAACACATACTAACACATTGAGGTTTATTTTTTGTGCTTTAACAACCTGAATACATGTATTGTTGGGAAATATATAGCCGGATATTTCCTAAATAGTATTGACTCCTAAAACGTCAGCAAATCTGATAAGATATTATGTATCAGATTAGATATTATGTACATATATTAGGATATTATGTATATATATTAGTTTCCTAAAATAGCTCTCTCTAGCTCTATATATACTTGTACCTATGTATTGATCAAGTGTAATAGAAATAAAACTGTTCAGTATTTCTGCATGTATAAATGTTCTTAGTGTTTATCGAGTACCTAATTTGCACCTTCTAATTGCAGAGACAATCAAGACCCTCCAAGTGTTAAACCGGGCAAGCTGGAAAGAAACCTTCCTAACACTTTGGCTTGCAGCCCTTCGGCTTGTCCAACGAGTTCAGAGCAATTCATTTTAATGTTTTTCTCTTAAAAAGCATACATGTTCATTGATAAGGAATTCTGTTTTATACATTCATGAATTTGCAGGAACGCGACCCTTTGGAAGGCCCTATTCCCCATCTCGAGTCTCGTCTTAGTATTCTTCTAACTATTGTCCCCCTGGCTATTGCAAGTGTATTGGAAGATGATACCAAACCTTGCTCCTCATCTTCTCAAGGAGGCAGATGTAAGCATGCGGAGAATTTATGCAAACACCAGGTAGATAGGAAGGGTCAAGCATCCAAGAAACTTGGGCTTGTATCCTCGCTGCAGGTCCTTGGACAATTCCATGGACTCTTATGCCCTCCTGTGTCAGTCATTGATGCAGCTAATGTCGCAGTTGCTAAGGCAGCAATTTTTGTTTCTAATGCAAACAATGGGAAGGATGGCCTTGGCAATGGTAGTTATGGTGATATCTCTATCAACGCTGGTAACTTGAAAGTTGCTGTTCAGTTTTTGCCTTGCGACTCACTGTCACTTACAGTGACCACTACATGTATTCTGTTCATAATTAGTTCATAACTTTCTGTTGCCTTTGATGATTTTGGATTGTCTGTGGATTTCAGGTGGTGACATGAGGCACCTTATTGTGGAAGCTTGTATTGCTAGAAACTTAATCGATACGTCATCATATTTTTGGCCCGGTTATGTTTCTGCTTCAGTTATCTCCCAGTTGGATTCCGCACCACTTAGGAAGTCTCCATGGTTAACATTTATGGAAGGAGCGCCATTAAATAGTTCTCTTGTTAATTCACTTCTCACGACACCAGCTCCGGGGTAAAGTAAAAGTTTCAACTTCTAACCTTAAAAATTTTCACTCTGTAAAACTGATCTTACTCCTTTACAAAGTTTGGCAGAGATAGAGAAGTTAAATCATTTTGCACTGAATGGGTCACCGGAGGAGAAATCAGCTGCTGCAAAAATTTTATGTGGTTCTTCTCTAAGCTGTGGATGGAACATTCAGGTAGCACATGTACTTAATTGCAAAGTTTTTGAAGTTGGTAGCTTTGAAAGCTATCGAGTTGTATATTAACTGTATATGATTTTAGAAAAGTCAATTTCTTGATATCTCAAAGTTAGTGAGATTTTAAGGGACTGTTTTCTTTTCTTAGGAGAGTGTGGAATCCTAGGAGATTGATTCCTATTTTTAGAGATTTTTTCTTATTTTTTCCTCTTACTCTTTAAGGTGTATATCGATGTGTAATCCTAAATCATTAAGAAGACAATTCTTTTACCCTTCTATTTTGTGAAAAAAGCCTCCAACATATGAGGTGGCTAATCATTAGTGATGCTTCATATTGGAATTTCAGAGGATATTAGCTTCATCTTTCGATTCTATTTGACATAGGAAAATGATCATTATTTTCTTGATATTTCCTCATAAACAACTATATATTCGGGATTGAGAAACTTGGAGTCATTTGTTTCTGTCTAGGAGCATGTAGTGCATCACGTGGTGAAGCTTCTTTCCCCTCCTATACCTTCTACGCATAGTGGAAAAAGGAGTCACCTGATTGATTACATGACTATGCTAAGTGCTATTCTTGTTGGGGCTTCTTCAATTGATATCGTCCATATTCTTTCTCTACATGGTGTGGTGAGTTTAGTTTCTGATTCTGTTTCTTGTACTTGGAAGTCATGGCAATTATCATGCTAGCAAGTTTAATTGTTTTGCTTTATTCATTTTAATGCTTCATATGTGCATGTCCTTTACCTAAACATGAGATTGTTGGATAAAGTACTAAATATGGCCCTTATGTTGAGAAGTTGATTCTCGACAGGAATCAGATATTTTAAGTTGAAAAGTACTCGTGTTCTCTTTATTCTTTGGTGTTTCTTTGTTTTAAATGTGACTGTGCTTTTGAATAACTTCTTGTTAAACCTGGATCATACCTTATTGATGTTATCTAATATCTTATTACATAATAACCTATGCAAATTTCCTTTTTACGTTATAATAGGCTTGGTCTTTTGTACTGTTGCAGATCCCTGAAGTTGCAGCTGCTCTGATGCCTCTTTGTGAAGAATTTGGGTCGATTATGCCCACATCAATTAACAGATCAATCACACGTGATGAGCCTTCATTTTACATGGTTTTTTCATCTGCTTTTCTCTTTCTTCTTCGTCTATGGAAATTCTACAGACCCCCGCTTGATCAATGCTTAACAGGAGAAGGAGCAGTTGGTTCTGAGCTTACTTTGGAGTATCTGTTATTGTTGCGTAACAATCGCTTGCCATTAGATAGTTCTGTTTCTCATGATGAAATAAACAGGAATTCAGTACTTGAACATTTAGCAGATAAGCCTGTATATCTTGATTTCTATCCAAATCTACGAGCTTGGTATTGTCAAAACAAGTCTTGCGTTGCTTCACCACTTTCTGGTCTTAGTACTGGGAGTCCTGTTCATCAGGTTGCGAATAAAATTTTGAACATGATCTACTGTAAAATGTCAAAAGGGGGTGCTTCCTCAGGCAGTTCATCAGTATCGAACAGTAATGTATGTGGGTCTTCTCCAAATGCTGCAGAAGATTCTAGCCATAGGCCAATGCTTCCTGCATGGGAGATATTAGAAGCTATCCCTCTTGTTCTTGAGGCAATATTAACAGCTTGTGCTCATGGAAGGCTTTCATCTCGGGACTTGACAACAGGTTGACAAAGACTCATTTAGCTTCCCTTTTCAGGCTTCGTTTCCTTTGTCATTACATCGTAATAATTTTCAAAGCATCAACATTTGTCTCTGATATTTCTATAAAGTAGGTAGCCGAATCACAATTAATGAGACTCCACTCTTAATGTTTTTAGTTAATCTTACAAGCATTTCAATGTTTGCAGGCCTAAGGGACCTCATTGATTTTCTGCCAGCATCAATAGGGACTATTATCAGCTACTTCTCTGCTGAAATTACTAGGGGTACCTGGAAACCTGTTCAGATGAATGGAACAGATTGGCCTAGTCCATCGCCCATACTTTCGACCATAGAATCAGAAATGAAAGAAATACTTGTTGCTGCTGGTGTTGACTTTCCAAGCTGTTCTTCTGGTATAATTCGTTTCTATTAGTTTGCTCCTTGATGTTGAAAATTTTCCATTTTCTAGTTGATTTTAACTACGATTTTTTATAATGATTCAAATGCTTTCCCTTGCTCAATCTACAAAATTTTCTATTGTGGTATCCTCTGAAGATAAGTTGAACTCATTAGCTGTTGTACATTTTATCATTGTTACTTGCATTGATAGTTGATCTTCACCCAATCCAGTGTATCCATTGCAGGACTATCACCACTCATGCTTCCATTGCCAATGGCAGCTTTGGTCAGTTTAACCATAACTTTCAAACTTAGCAGAAGTCTTGACTATATCCATGCCGTTGTTGGGCCAGCCCTTGAGAATTGTGCATCCGGTTGCTCTTGGCCAAGCATACACATAATTGGTTCTTTGTGGGCCCAAAAAGTGCATCGCTGGCATCACTTTATAGTTGTATCATGTGCTCGTTCTATATTCAGAAGAAATAAAGTAGCTATTTCCCAACTATTAAGGAGTTGCTTCTCGTCCTTCCTTGGATCAATTAATGTCTCAAGCTCATTGTTGACCAATCATAGTAGTGTTAGTGGTCTTTTGGGCAATATAATTGCAACACCTGGTGTTCATCCATCCATTGCACCAGGGTTTCTTTACCTTCGCTCTTGTCGTACAATACATGATGTTCAGCATTTGAATAATGTAATTATAGGGCTTGTAGCAGAGTATGCAAGGGAAGCAGGTATGAGATGGGCAATCACTGGCTCTGCTCGCTTGAAGTCGAGCCAAGCATCCCTCTCCTTTGCAGCTGCCAAGGCAAGGGAGGTGGCTGTACTTGGTGCAAGCCTGACATGTGTGGCAGGTGGTATCAATCTGGTTCAGGAACTTTACAGGGAGACCGTCCCTACCTGGCTACTCACATCCAGGGAGGAAAAGCTTGATAAGTTAAGTGCTGTCTCTCGCTTGGTTGAGGGATATTCAGTGGCATACATGTTGGTTTTGTCGGGTTCATTCATTTGGGGCATTGAGTCAACATCTCCACCATGGGCATTATCTAGAAGAGCCTGTATTGTTGGGGCTCACATGGACTTCTTGGCGAGAGTGAGGGAGGGAAAGATATCACTTGGCTGCCATCCATCCACTTGGAAAGCTTATGTCTCTTGCTTGGTGGGTTTAATGGTGAGTTTTGCTCCAGCTTGGATTCAAGAAGTGAAGCTGGACACATTAAAGAGCTTGGCCAATGGATTGAGAGGATGGCATGAATGTGAGCTGGCTCTCTCTCTGCTTGAAAGAGGTGGGATTGAAGCTTTAGGTTCTGTAGCTGAGCTGGTAAATCTAATTGATTGAGAGTAAATGTGAAAACATGGTGCTGGATAGATCTACAAGGTTTATCATTAGTTATATGTGGCAAATCCCAATCTTCTTTTTAGTGTATTTGATGAAGTTGGGAAACGCATCATCACATTAGTGGGAAGCAATCTGTTGAATTTGATCTCCTCAGCTGGTTCTCCTCATTTGCTGGGCATGGATGCGGACTAGGTGTATGCTCATAGGTTGTGTACTCGACTCTTTAACTCTGGCGGGAGAAAGGGCTCATCTCTCCATCCATTCGACCCAGGAAGTGATGGGAGGGCTGATAAATTGGGATAGCTGTGGTTGCCGGGAAGTTGGACCTTTCACATGTTTGAGTTCTTCCTTTTGGAACAAAAATAGAAATCTTTTTAAGTTCATCGGAAGCTCAATTCTAATTGGGTATCATATTTTGTTGACTAATGTTGGGTATGAAGGATGATTGATCAATCACAGAGCTACTAGTACTTGCTAATAAGCGATGAATAACCCAATTATTCTTGAAATTATGGCTAAGGGCGAAAGAATGTCTCGGGCTCATGAAAACCAGATTTGGTGTTAAGGCTCCACTGGATAACATTAGTAGTTTCATAATAATATAAATATTAATATACTCCAAAGTTACCACGCTCAAAAAAATGATCCTCATTCGAGCTTTCTTCTGCCCACGTATTCAAGCTGCTACATAGACCTAGCTTTAGGTACAGAAATACGTAGCCTTTATTATCGCAAAACAGCTATGGAAGTTCAATTAATAGTTGCTATTGGCATTAGAGCGTGTCGTCACTAGTGGTAACATCCATTCTCCACCTGGTTTTCTTTCCTTTTATTTACCTTCCACACACCAATAGCAGAAACTAGAGTTCTGAAGCTAACTTTTAATCTGCTTAACAACAAAAGAAAAAAAAACACAAACTAATGATACATTGTTGGCAAAAAAATGATAATGCTTTAACAGAGTTACCTCACTTCTCTCATCTCTCAGCCAGGGTAGATTAAGACCCCCCAAAATCCAAATCTACAAATTGCTACACAGCCTAAGATAATGGTACAAATCATTATGACGCAACCTAATGATACACACAATTCACCAGAAGTCAGTCAATTTACGATGGTCAAACAATTCTTAAACTCACCTACAGATATACAAGAAACTATGCTCCTTAGTTAGACCATACATGCACCAGACCATGCCTATTACCAGTGTAGATTTCATTGCGGTCTTCATCATAGAAAAGGGCAGTTATATCTTCCAAAGCCTCTGCAACTGTACTTCTTATGGTTGAATGGGTCTGCTTTGAGCTGCTAGAACTGCTGCTACACTTATCACCATTGCGATTGCCATTACCAGAATTTATCTTAGCCAAGCATTTGCCGGTCAAGATATTGCTCACGTTGATGGATCCAGCTGCATCAAAAGCAAAAAATGAGTACTCCCCATATATAACTCTTGTATAAAGATCATGAAAGTTTTCAACATAAAGAGCACAATCCTGTCCACTACTTTTTTAAGACCACACAGAGGCCCCCAAAAAGTGTTGGTACAGCATCATAGTCACAAAACTGATTTGGCTTCCTTTCTTGCTCTCATCCAAAGGGATTTCGCAACCAGGAAGACTTATATCACTTTTGGCATCAAAAGAGAAAAGTAGGCGATAATAATATTATCAAAAAGATGCTAGACATCTAGTTAACATGTCCTAATCAAAGTTAAACATAAGGAGATCTTCCAGAAATCTCCCCAATCCTGCACTCCCAACTCAGCCAAGTTATAATTCAGTATGAACAACTACCTCATATCCCAGGCGGTTTATGTTACACAGAGAATGTCTGAGTTCACTGATTACGTTAAAAGATTGTAGGAGAATCATAGATAGCAACAAAGGATTATTTGGATTTGGATTGCATATAACACCGTCTATGATTCCTCAGGATCTCTTATAGAGTTTGTTCACAAATGGCTATCATCCTTAGTTTTATGGTTTTTTTTTTTTTTGAGCTTTATACTTTTCAAATGGGGTATAAAACAAGAACTATTAAGAAAATGAAAAAGATTTTGCAGCCCACAAATCTTTCAGGTATATCTGGTAACACAAGATGTGCTCCTCAAACACATTTATCACTGCTTTTGGTTCAAATGAAAATATACCAATCACTGCATCTACTAAGGAAACTCGGTAATGAGGAAAATAAAAATAAAAATAATGTGTTAGGACTTGTTATAATCAAGTTTTAGTACTCCAAAAGATAGCACTAAATAAGCCAGTACTTTTAAACCATTTTAGCACTCTAAAAACTAGCCAACCAAAGAAAGGAGACTATTACCATTTCCTTCCATCCACTGGTCATCAGATTCAGCCTTGCAATAAGAGATTATAAGATCCTGATCACTCGTAATGTATATGTTATTGGTATTACAGTCGGGATGCCATAGCAGGTGATCCTCGAATGATGTCACAAGCTCCCCACGGAAATTCCAAACAGCAACAGTTCTATTTCTGAAAGTTAAGAACAACTGGTTTTCATAAAGAAATATAAACGCTGAGGGAGTCATAAATTCAGTTTTGCTAACTTCCATCAGCTCAGCATTTCGAACCTGCAGGCAAGAGGTTGCAGTTATATATATCTGAAAACAATAAATTGGTGCAGGAAAGAAACTGAAAGAGATAGAAATAGCATACATCAAGAATCTGAAGGTTCTCATTTTCCTGCTTGACAAGAAGCTTTTCATTGAATTGTTCAATGAAGTCAACCTTTTTATTACGATGAAGGAGATGGTTGAACGCTTTTAGAACCGTGCCATCTTCTATGGACAAAATTTTAAGAGGAACATGGCCACTTGCTCTATTGAAGATCAATAACATGATGCCTGGACTGTAGGTAGAATTAAGAATAAAAATTGAATAAGGGCATTCATTCAACAGAAAAAATAAATAAAAAAGAGGGGATGCAAGATACATTCCAGACTCAAACAAATTCTCACGTAATTGCCCTTTGTCACACAAATTATCACATTACAGACGGATTCGCATGCAACCATTTCACTGGCATCAGGATCAACAACAACCATTTCATTGGCATCAGGATCAACAGTAACCCTTACCACTAACAACTACGATTTACAAGTGCACAAAGTCATATACACTATGTATATGCATGTGAGTACACGCACCCATGTGTGTCTACGTGTGTGTGTGTCTGTGTGAGAGAGAAAGAGATACTTAATCTTGATTTCTTGAACATGTTTGTCTGAAATGGAGTAAAGCAGTGTATAGTTTTTGAGGTGAACACCTTGTAAATGCTGATCATAAACACATACGAAGTTAGAATAAAAAAAATGGTAAATGCATTTGGAAACCAAAGAGCAAATGGAATGTAAAAGCACCTATCTTGTGCAGAGTAAGCAAGAACCTCTCCAGTAACATCATCAAACTCTACAAACCCAGGCCATTTCAAGGATTCATATTCAAATAGGGCAAAACCTGCATCTGGTTTGCCTCTTCTTATGTACCTAACCATTTAAAAATAAGTTAAGCATTCATAACAAAGAGACAAAAATAAAAGAGGACATACACCATAAGTATATGCATTTCCTTCTCCTTCCTCTTGATTTTACGAATGATGCTAAGTAACCCTATTGTATTTAAGATTTCTTTGTTATTCCAAGATGGGTTGTTCCTACAATTTACAATAAGAACACACATATTCAGGGACAAGAAAGCATGGACAACCTCGTCTACAACCTCCTCAAGAACATCACTTTGATCCTTTAAAACTTGAAGTTCACCATCACAATTTTTTGATGTCAAAATGTGAACAACATGAGGCAAATAGTCAAAACGTGCAGCAACCCAACTCTCATTTATTCTGGCCAGTTCTTATCTTAAATACTGCATATACCAAAAAGGAAGATGACACAAGGACACAAGACTGGTGGGGAAAATTATCCAACTTCAACCCCCTATAATATATTTTCAGTTAGAACAATAAGATTTGCCTAGAATATGAAAGGCATCCGCATATGGAGCTAAAAGAGTATAGTTAAACATGTTTGGTAATTGGTATTTATGACAGAAACTCCACGCAAGTGCTGTCATAAATATTTTCAAAAAAGGTCTTTTTCCATGCTTGAAAAAGAAAAAAAACTTTTGCCTCACAATTATCGCCTATATAATCAATACAGTGTGTGCAATCAAACATATGATCGAGATTGATAGTTTAGAACTTTTTTTCCTGGCAGATGTAAACAAAAAGAGTACATATAACTGGAAATTAAAAACCGGACCACCATAAAAGAGATGTTGCGTAGTAAAACGATCATGTAAATCTAGATACGGGTCTATTTATGCTTCATAGATCATTAATATTATGGTTATAAGACCGTCATATCCCTTCTTGGCAAGATAATCAACAGTTTAGTACTCTAAGGATGTGCACATCACCAACTGGATTAATATGTCATTGATGTTACTTGCAGCATGTTCTGAGAGTTTCATATCAGTTTCATGCCCAAACATCTTCTCATGGGGTTCTTGGTTTTGAGCAGTATCAAAATCCAAGTTAAAAATCCCAGAAGATACTAGCCGACATAAATAACAGTATATCCTCAAAACTTACTTTTCAGCCAAAAACTATTAAGCACGACTAAAAAGAAAAAGATCATTACTTACTTCTTTATCAGGAGGAACTAACAACCCATCAAAAAACCTCATGTTGTGGGCTCAACGTCAATAAATGTCTACTAACCACCATAAGACTCCCTCATTTGGCCCAAGGTCTTACGATATCTGTCCATATCCCTATGTTCATCACAAGTAAGGTCCTTTCCTAGTTTCTCAAATTTGTTCCTTCACATATAAAGGAATCATATTAGTAAAATAGACAACAGGATCAAATGCCATAAAATCAAGTAATAACCAACTTGTATTCTGGTAATACCTGTAGATCATAAGGATATTGTTCAAAGAGCAATAATCGTCACGAAATAAAGGGTAACACTAAAATAGAACAACGGTTAAACATGCACAACATCAATTATCTACATTAAAAATATTATAAAATGTTATAAACAAAAATTTAGTTGCATTTAATTCCCTCAATTTCATGGCTTCGTGATACATTCATCCACAAAATATACAAAAATATTTGACAAAATGAACACATTGACCAGAGGGAAAAGGACCTGATACCAAGTCATCAACACATACTACACAGTCTTCTATTCTTAAGAAGACATCATAAACTCCAACATGTCCTTCCGAAGATTTACAGGTGCACCAAGTAATGCCCTGATTTCATCTGGCCTACGAACAAGGAAAAGATAATTTTCATATAATTTGGATCCTTCTAGTCCCAACTCTACCAGATGATTAAATAGTTCTTCTTCTGAAATGGGAAGCGGTTTAACTAACAGTGGAGTAGATTTTATAATAGCTTCTACAACTTTCTGAAGGCCATCTTAATCACATCTTCACCATCATCTGCCCTATTTTTCCTTTTCCGTGATTGTCTTGGGTTTGCATTTTGTGAATGAGTTGGCATTCTCATTGGAGATTCAGTGCAATCACCATCTATCTTTACATTGTCTTCCACACTGAAGTCATTGTAATGCAACATGTCATCATTTTCATCCATGGTGTTGGAAAACCCACTATCGACAGAAATGGTGCGCCTTCTTATCTCCTGTGCTGTTTCAGCATGCTCGCTAGTTGCTCTATCACGTCCATAAATCTCTACCATCTTCTCGTAGTTATGAAAAGGCTTCTGCCTCCACTCAGCAGCTTCTGATTTAGCTTGTTACAAAAATAAGTTAATAAATCAACCAAATCACAGCATATATCATATTTTCTTCCAACAAATTATTAAACAAGTTCACCTGGATCAAGG
>JAOTAY010000004.1:34409631-34426459 GCA_025629805.1 Erythroxylum baracoense
TTTTATCTCTATTTTTGTACAAAGGTAATTAAATGAATTTATTCGTTTTAAGTTCCACTGGTGGGGAATTCCTCCCCTGTGGGCCACGGGTCCAGATGTCACGTAGGATGTCGGGCCCGTGGACCCGCCCGGGGTGGGGTTCCAGCAACTCAAACTAAAATAGATGTTTATGAGGGCACCCTCACAATGGAATTTGATAGGGAAGTGATTCATTTCAATATTTTTGTTGCCATAAAACATCCTCCTGATGATCATTATGTTTTTTCTGTTGATGTGAATGATCCTTTGGTACTGGAAATGTTTAAATTAAGTTGCAAGGATCATTTAGAAATGGTTTTAGCTGAGGATATGGAAGTACAAGCCAACATTGATGTTGAGATGGGAGAAGGCTTATGGAAATGACAACCACTTTGGAATCATTGGAAAACTCTCCAAAAAGTTATGATTTGGATTCCATACAACTATCTGAATCTTACTAGAAGTTGTTACCTCTGATCATGTGCAGACACCAGAATTGGAATTGAAGCCATTCCCTACACACTTGAAGTATGCCTATTTAAGAGAGAAGCAGACTCTCCTAGTTATCATTTCCACGGAGTTGTCTTTAAATTAAGAGGAGAGGCTGGTTCAAATGTTGAGAGAGCATAAGAAGGCCATTGGGTGGACTATCGCATATACCTAAGGGATAAGTTCTTCCATATGCATGCACAACAATGGAGGAGAATGCAAAATCCATAAGGCAAGCTTAGCGTAGGCTGAATCCTCTAATAATGGAAGTTGAGAAGAAGAAGGTGTTGAAGCTTCTAGATGCTGGGCTAATTTACCTGATCTCTGATAGTAAGTGGGTAAGTCTTGTCTAGGTGGTTCCAAAGAAATCTGGAATCACCATTGTAACAAACAAGGAAGGTGAGATGGTTCCCACCCAAGTGCAAACTGGGTGGTGAGTATGTATTGATTATTGAAAGTTAAATTCTGCCACTTGTAAAGATCACTTTCCCTTTCCCTTTATTGATCAAATGCTTGAGAGATTGGCTGAAAATGATTATTATTTCTTTCTAGATGGCTTTTTAGGTTATCTTCAAATCCCAATCACACTAAAAGATCAGGAGAAGGCCACATTTACATGCCCATTTGGTGCGTTCACTTACCGAAGGATGCAATTTAGATTATGTAATGCACCAGCCACGCTCCAAAGGTTTATGGTGAACATTTTTTTTAAATATGTTAAGAAGATGATTAAGGTATTTATGGATGATTTTAGTGTATATGGATCTTCTTTTGATGAATGTCTTGAGAACCTTGTCATTATCTTAGAACGATGTATAGAAAGTAACCTTGTGCTGAATTGGGAAAAATGTCATTTTATGGTGGATCAAGGTATAGTTTTAGGCAATGATATTATTGGGTTTCGATCATGCCTCACATGCATCAACTATCAGAATACGTAGTGGAAAATAAAATGAAACCCAAAAAATACAAAATCAAATATGTGCCATTAGATGTAATAAAACAAAACATGACCTTAAGATGTGTACCTTATAATCTCCTTCATTCTTCGTTGTCTTCACCTCTTCGGGTTGTCGTAAACCACAATGACCAAAAGAGGACATCTTTAATGATATCCACACGAAGAGTGAAGCCTAAAACCTTTTAAGAAGAAGGGCTAGAACACACATAAATTGCTAGCTTTGTGGTGTGTTCTTTCATAGAGTATTTTAGAAGATGGTAAGCAATTCAAAAAAAGACATTTTGTTTTCTTACAACTTTTTCACAAAAATGGAGTGTCTTTGACACCCTTTGGCCTCCTTTAACCCCTAACATAAGTGGAGAATTAGTTGGAATTAAGCGGCTTTTAATCCCACTTAATTTAGCATAAAAACATTTATGCCTACTTTAAAGGGTAATTTTGTCATCTTGCTTATTAAAGGGTAATCTTGTCATCTTACTTAATAAGCAAGATTCACATGTGTCATTTGATTCATAATGAAATGATCCTAAACTAGCATACTTTTGTAGCTTAGTCATGCATCTCTCATATCTTGGATCCCCATCTAAAATCATTTTACTCATTCTTCGGATCTCTAATGCGTGTGACCCATTAGGTTCCTAGTTATGTTTGCCACTTGATTTAACACTTAATTCAAGCAAGTCATAAGCAATATCTAGCAACACATCATTTTTAAGTCAAGAGGACTTCACGATGATTAATTTTTGTGACAATCAAGTAATAATAATGTTAGAAATAAATGAATTAGTTTGATGAGTGTGTTAAGTGTGCAGAAGTACAAAACACAGAAGAAAGAAAAACACAGAAGAAGTGGAGAACACAGAAGAAAGGAAAGCATAGAGGAAGCGCAGAACACAGAAGAAAGCAAAACACACAAGAAGCACAGAACACATAAGGAAAACATAGAAGAAAGGAAAACACAGAAGAAGCGCAAAACACAGAAGAAGCACAGAACACAGAAGAAAGCAAAACACAGAAGAAGCAGAAGATACAGAAGAAGTAAAAACAAAGAAGAAGCAGAAGATACAGAAGAACCAAAACACAGAAGAAGCGCAAAACACAGAAGAAGCGCAAAACACAGAAGAAGCGCAGAACACAGAAGAAAGAAAAACACAGAAGAAGGACAAAACACAGAAGAAGGACAAAACACAGAAGAAGCGCATAACACAGAAGAAAGCAAAACACAGAAGAAGCAAAAGATACATAAGAAGTAAAAACATAGAAGAAGCAGAAGACACAGAAGAAGAAAACACAGCCAATACAAAGAAGAAGATACGATAGTACGTCGGACAGTTAGTTAGTTGGAGTTAGTTACAGAACTTACCTAAATAGCGGTTATCAAGATTCAAGAAGCAGTTATCAAGAATCAAGAAGAAGTTGGAGACTTAGGCTATAAATACTAGTCATAGTCAAAGATTGAACAACTTTTCTGAAAATTTTGAACAATAATTGATCTTTGAGCTTTCAAGTGTTTACTTAGAAAAGAAAAATTCTGTAGTGCGATACTAAGAGAGCTAACCCTACTGTAACAAAAGCTCACAATATCTTTCTAGTGAGAGAAAGAAAAGGCTAAGAGCATGGAGAGGCTAAGATAGCTGAAAGAATACTTTATGTAAGAGAGCTGAAGAGGCTCTGGAAGGGAAGAAAGAATACTGGTAAATTTGTCGAAGTATAGTGAAAACTCAGACAAATTCTGGGGACTGGACGTAGCCTACGGTTTGGGGTGAACCAGTATAAAAATCGCAGCGTTAATCTTCTATCTTTCAACTTATTCTATTTTGTTTTTTAAACAAGTATATAGAAGTTATTTGCGATTTAACTACATAACCTTTTTCGTATAAATTTTGTGGTATTCTTTTAACAAGTTAGAGAAGTTCTTATAAAAATATTAAAGATTTTGTATTCACGAAAAGAATACTCAATTAACCCCCTTCTTGTGTATATTGTATATTGTACGTGAATTCTATATTAATGTGTGATTTACTTCAATCATGACCCCTAATTGACCAGAAAGTTAATGATTTGACTACGAACCCTTTCATAAACAATGTTCCCATACAATCATCCTTTCACCATTCTATACCCCACTTGGTTTAGAGTATGGTTAAAGTGTCAACTCCTAATAGACTGACTATGTCACATCTAGCCCAAGTTATGTTAGTTCTTATACCTGAGGCTCATTACTCAATTGGATATGTCACTAAAGACTATCTTCATGACATTTCCACTCTGGCCAAAGATTCTCGAGTAATAACCCCGACAAGAGGTCCTGGGTATCATTTCCTCTTATTAGGAGTGGTAAATCCTTTATTGACTACTCAATTACTTATGAATACCTCAAGCTATACCCAATCACCACCCTATAAGCAACCTTTGAGAGGTAAAAAGGAATGGAATCAAAGTACAAGATCAGTATCCAAGATATCCTTGAGCACCTTAAGTCTAAGGATATTTGCATAATTGCTATGATGAAACTATCACTGACACTAGAATAGATTATCCATATGATTGTATCATGGCAGGTCATCCAATGTACTTACTACTCTTAGAAAGCATCCACATGTTAACTTTAAGAAACTCATGCTTACAACTTATGAGATCCATTGTTTGATCTAATCAAGGAGTATAACATGTGCTAGTCTGTCTGGATTAATAATGTCCATTTCATTAATCATATGACTAGTGATAATTTAGAAGCATTATAGGAATCTCATTATCATGATATCATCATGATTTCCTTCATGTTATGTAATATATCAAGGACTTCATTAATTCAATTTAAGATCACTGTCAAGTTATAAAGAACATGAACATCAAATTAATGAAAATGCCTTTTTATTAATCATAAAGATTTGTACAATAAGTGCTAAAGGTGATTGCCTTTAGAGCACTTCTCTTATAGTTATATCTGTTAGGGGTATTGAAGTAGATAAATCTAAGGTTAATCTTATTTTTTCTTTACTTTACCCCTCTACTGTGCAGGAAGTTCATTCTTTTCTTGAGCATGCAAGTTTTTATTAATGGTTCATGAAGGACTTTTCGAAGATAAACGCACCACTATGTAAGCTCTTACAACAAGATGTCTCCTTTGAGTTTGATGAGAAGTGTAAGGAAGCATTTAGCAAACTTAAGGAGCTTCTGACATCCTTATCGATGATTCAACCACCAGACTAGAACCTCCACTTTGAGATCATGTATGATGTGAGTGATTATGTAATTGGGACGGTTCTAGGATAAAGAGTGGGAAAAGCTTTGCATGCCATCTACTATGCTTCCGAGCCTAATTGAATTATTCAATTATTGAGAAAGAACTCTTATTTGTGATTTTCTCATTGGAAAAATTTCGTTCGTATTTGCTTAGTGCTAAAGTGAATGTTTATTATGACCATGCAACTTTGTAATACTTACTTAGGAAGAAGGAAGCAAAACTGAGGTTGATCAGATGGATTCTCCTCCTTCAAGAATTTGACTTGGAAATCAGAGAAAAGAAGGGGGCAGAAAACATGGTGGCAGACCATATCAGCCATTTGATAAAGAAAGAAGATGATATCCCTTTGTGAGAAACCTTTTGGGATGAACAATTATTTTTTGCCGATGTGAAACGACCATGGTATATAGACATTATCAAATTTTTAGTTACTAATGAATTACCTATTGGTTTGTCAAAGGCTCAGAAGGATAAGTACAAAGTGAAGTGAGGTATTATGTATGGGATGATCAGTATCTTTGGAGGCACTGTGCATATCAAGTTATTAGGAGGTGTGTACTGAAAAATGAAACATCATCAATCTTAGCCTTCTGCCATTTGTACGTGTGCGGAGGACATTTTAGAGTGAAAAGAACAACTCATAAAGTTCTAGAAAGTGGCTTCTACTGGCCAACGTTATTCAAAGATGCATATACCTTATGCAAATCTTATGATAGATGCCAACGGTCAAGTAACCTGTCCTGTAAGGATCAATTGCCACAAACTCCTTTACCTTTTTATGAAATTTTTGACGTTTAGGACATTGACTTTATGGGACCTTTCCCTCCATCTTTTTTCTTTACTTATATATTGCTTGTAGTAGATTATGTTTCAAAATGGGTGAAAGCTAAAGCCACCAGGAATAACGATGCAAATGTTGTTGCAGATTTTGTTAAGGCTAACATTCTTTATAGGTTTGGGATACTAAAAGTAATCTTTAGTGACAGAGGGACCCAGTTTTGCAACAGGGTGATGGAAGCAATGTTCATAAAAATCATATTACACACAAAGTTTCCACTGTTTACCATCCCCAAACCAACAGGAAAGCTGAAGTCTCAAATTGAGAAATCAAGTTAATTATGGAGAAAATCGTGCAGCCTAATACGAAGGATTAGAGTGTAAGTCTAGAAGACACATTATGTGCCTATAGGATGGCTTACAAAAAACCAATTGGAATGTCACCGTATAGGCTAGTGTTTGGGAAGCCCTGTCATCTTCCAGTTGAATTTTAACATAAAGTATATTGGGCTATCAAAAGATGCAACATGAATTTGGATGATACGGGAGAGCATGGAAAGTTTCAACTTCAAGAGTTGGAAGAGATAAGGAATGAGTCATATCAAAGTACAGTGATATATAAGGAGAGGACGAAGGCTTTTCATGATAAGATGATTTCAAGGAAAAGCTTCTCGATGGGCCAAAAAGTGTTATTATATCATTCCAAACTCAAACTATTTCCAGGTAAGTTGCGTTCCCATAGGGTTGGTCTATTTCTTATCACTCATGTCTTTCCTTTTGGTGTAGTAGAGATATAGAGCCTTAAAACAGAAAAGACATTCAGAATGAATGGTCATCGATTGAAGTCATGTTATGAAGGCTTCCAAATAGAGGATATGAAGGTGTTGATGCTAGAGGATGTGATTGGTGTCACTTGATACATAGAACTGGAGGTCAAGCCATTAACGATAAACAAAAACATTACTTAGGAGGCAACCCAAGGGAAGTTAATTTCTATTATTTACATTTTTGCATTTACTATTTTCGTAATCGGCTCCATTTCTTGCATTAGATTTTACATTGAGTACAATGTACGTTTCAGTGTAGGGGTAGGGTATATTAGTTCTTATATATGTTTTTGAGCTTAATTGTAGCTTATGTGACTTCTTAGGTAGTTTTTAAAATCAAACAAACAAAATGAAAAATTTTCTTATTTTCTATTGCTTTTAAGATTATTTAGTCATAATTAGTGTGTGAATTGACTAGAAAAATCCATGGCAACTTTTTCTTTTATGATTGGTTAATGTGTGTTATTATTAGAAGAGTAGTGAGTAGTGGTAGACAAAATCCAGTTTGGTTTTGAGCCATATCAGACTAACACATTCAGATCAGTCTCACTATCTTTTGTTATGTGTGACCTTTATGACATATACATCCTTACTTTGCGTCAATTTTCTATTCGAGACCACATTTTTATCGCATGCATTTTTATGAAAATGATTACACCTTCTTTGTTGATTACAAGCTACATTAGCCAAATAACCTACCCATTTATGTGAATTTTCCTCCCTTTGAGATTTATTAGCCTTTTCTTTTGTATAAACCACATTATATGAACCTAACCAAATGCCCTACCTAAGCCTTAAAGCTAGTGGAGCATTTTTTAATTTTTGATGAATATGATTGTACAAAAGCCTAAGTGTAGCAGTATGCATATAGATGGGTTAGTTCTATTTGTTAAAATGACATGTTATGAATCCTATGTTGATATAGCTTTTATCACCTTTATATTTGAAAAATAGAGAGAAAGAAAGAAAAGAAAAATAAAAGGAAAAAGTGAATTTGAATAAAAGTATCAAGGAGAAAATACAATTGTTGTCAAAAGTTGTTAATTAATAGTTTATCCTCCTTAAGTTTTATTGATTGGGTGTTTGAATATATTGCATATGAGGCATATGTTGATTTGGATGGAGCGCTTTTTGTGTTATGTTAATGTGGTTTATGGTGTGAGAGCTAAATTGAGTTGTGAAACATAGTTGTTGCATTCTTTATGGCTAATGGTACCCAATTTCGAATGAATGTCAACTTGTGCATTTGATATCTCATTGAGTGTTACTTTTGTTTCACTAGCTTGATGGCTTTTATGCTAAATTACCTAAAATACATCCCACCTTACCCTTGCCTATATTACATCCCCAGAAAAGTCCTTTGATTCATGATTATTCATGTGACTTTTAGTGGTGGGGAAATGAAATGATATGTAAAGTTGTGAGTTGTTATGATCATGAAAGGTGTTTGAATGTGCAAATGGAAATATCTTAATTAAACATCGTTTTTCCAAGTCTACCTCTAGATTACTCAATTTCTAAGATTGACGAATGTTGATTGATCATAAGTAGAAGGTTTGAATGTTGAGTTATTGGTATAGGTTTTGAAAGTCATTCATCTTTACTTGTAGTTATCTATTCTTAGGAAATATGGAAAATGAATAAAAGTTTTAGTTTGTGATTTTGATTTTGATGATTTGCTCGAGGATGGTCAAAAGCTAAATGTGGGGGAAGTCGATATGTGTTTAAATTTTGATTCATTTGGTATACTACACTTAGTGATTAATGCCTTAAAAATGCTTAGGATACTCACTTTAGCTCATATTTGATCTTAGGTACATTTCAGAAGTAAAGGAGCTAAAGTGACCCAAAAACATATCCATTTAAGCCATCTTCTCAATTTCCATATACTATTGACTTATGGAGCATGAAGAAAAAGAGGATGAAAAGCAAAAGAAGATAATTAAATGCTAAGAAAGGTAAGACATATGCTGCAAATACAAAGAAGAAAAAGATTAGAGCAAGAAGAAGACAATAAAATGAAAAGACATGAATAATAAACTATTAAAATATCTCATGTGTATGTATGTCATGGCTGTGCAACAAGATACATAGGCGTGAGTTATTCCTCATGCCCATGCAAGGTGGTGGTTGCCATAAACCGAAGACCGAAGATGATGCAAGGTGATAGCTGCTTCTTACGGTTCTTCTCACACTACTGTCCATGCATGTTTCTTGACAGACCTCCCATGCATCTTCTCATACTTCCAACTAGCTGCCATGATCTCAAGTTGCTAGCTCCCATAAACTTTCCATTCTTCTCATGGTTTTTCTCACACCAACATCCATGCATACTACTTGATAGTCCTCCCTTGCGTCTTCTCATGCTTCAAGCCAACTGCCATGCTCTCATATTAATAACTCTCGTGCACTTGTCATTTTTCTCACGGTGATGCCACATCATTTTGTAGCCAGCCATCTATATAATGTTTCTAGCTCCTATACCATTCACAGCCATGTACCAAACTTCTTACGGTCATGAAAAGTTTCTGACAACCGTGAGAATCTAGTCATGGGTGTGACATATTAAGTCACATCTGTGAGGTGCTCTCACACCTGTGAGAAGTAACTCATAGGTGAGAGAAGGGCTAGGTGTCCCATAATTGACTAGGCTTCCCTCGATTAAACCTAGTTTTGTTCTTTAAAGGGAATTGTTAAATGATGATGAAGGGGATATTCGGGACAAAACCTAGCTGATAGTTTTCTCTAATTTTCTCTTCAATTTTTCTTCGTTCTTCAACACTTGGTGATGGAGAGAATGGCCGACAGTGAGAGCTTGAAGATGGAGATGGAAGGCTAACTTCCTAACGTTAGTTCAACGATGATATCAAAGTCAAAACATGGTTAAGCTATTTCATTCTTTTAATATTTTAATCTCTTTTTGGATTGTTTTATTGTTTGTGTTGATTGAGTTGGGTTTTAGATAGATGATCTTAATATATTATTTTGATTGTTTATTTCAAACCTATTAATATAATGTTGAATGTAATCCGTAATTGTTACATTGATGTTATTAGTAGCATCTAATGAACGTGAATCATTAGGAATAACATAACTTAGGTTAAATAACCCGAACGTGTGAGGTTACTACCTATATTGGTCATTTTTCACTTCGTAATGTTACTACCAAATTGAATCTAGAGATCGTATCCTAGGTTATTCAATAGTTAGGTTTAATTAATGATCGTATCTTAATTAAACATAACTTAAGGAAAAAACGGGATTAGTAGAGTGTTTTATTAGTCTCAAAATCAATAGTCTGAAGAGAGGTGTAAAAATGTTAGGATGATGGAATACATTTGATCATGTTTAGGTCGAGATTGATCTTAGAACCGAACCTTACTTATATTTGACACTTTAATCATTTTCGATTGCTTGTTTTAATTTGTTTTTGATAGTTTACTTTTATTTTATTTTCTAAATTGCTAAGTATCCAAACACCCCCCCTTTTTATTGTCCTTACATCAATTAATTCCATTACGAAAAGTAACCGAACATTCCTTGTAGATTCGATCTCGACTCACCATAACTATAAATTTTAGTGTGCAGAGTCAGGTAAATTTTGTGGTGCACTCGACAAGTGCTATCAGGATTTATAAGATACGGTTCAGTTAAGTAATGGACTGCTTTATCACCTTCAATGGCTTACCTACTATTTTCTTTTTTAATATGATCACTAGGAGTATTGACTTGTATATCTACATCATTGTGATCTGAATCAATTACAAATCTACCACTCTCAGCTGAAGGATTACTCGTAGGATGCAAGTTTGGTTTAATAACTTACACAGTTAAGTTTTGCTCAATTACACCCCGAGGAGAACTTGATAAACTATAATTCTGCATGGCCTCAATAGAATTAGTAGCTTGTTCTTTTGAATAACTACCTAGATCATCCTTTAGTAGCTCATCACTTTAACTAGATTTAAACACCTTACTAGTAGGGACCTATTTCTTGATTGAAATAGTAGTCTTCTAAAGATACGTAACCTGTATATCTACTTTAACCAGCTCCCTATTCTCTTATAATCAAAGAATTGATAAATTATCAAGTAACGAAGCACACTTTGAAATCTCAATACAATGTTTAGCATACGTTATTCTCTGCATAGAGGCAGTTTAAGAATCCAAAGGAATAAGTTTCCTTAATGAACTAGCTATGAAGCTCAGAGCTTTTATAGTTTATGACTTCATCGACAGATTGTGAAAACTTAGCCACAGTGGCAACATTTCAATCTTACTTCAGTCCAACTCCATCCCAGGCTTCCATTGTTGAACAAAAAGGGGTTGATCTCCAATGTCCTTCTTTACTATCTCAGAAAGATTGGTTTCATCCATAAATTTGAAAATAATGGATCTATCCTCTCTAAGCAATACTTTATCTAATCCCTTCTTCCCCCATTTAGCCTTAACCTGTGCATTAACAACCAAAAAAGCAACTCATTTATTCCAAAAAAGCCCAATCAAAGTAGAGGACATGCTCTGTCTCCATTTTACAATAGCTTAATCAGATTATTTGGAATATTATAAATGCTGAAAATTATAAGAGATTGCTTCTATATAAAATCAATCTATATTGTGTGCTTACTATTCTTATGAAGTTTAAGTTATGCTTTTGACTTATAATAAAGAATAAGAAGAGAGATCTTAAAGGCAATGCCTAGTGTCTCAAAGGGATTTAACCACATGATAATTGATAAGTGTAAATTGCGTCATGTTTTAGGGCATAGTTTGATATGTGTTTAACTATTAATTCAATCATTTAGTATGTGTTTAGGTCAAAATTGGGTTAGTTTATTAATTATTTATGTTTTAAATGTTTTACAAGTTAGTACAAGTCTTTTAGATTAAATATTATGTTTTTGAATTACCTTAATGTGTTTGCTAGTGTTTTAAGGTCAACATCGAAGAATGGAGGAGTTTCAGAGACATTCGGGCCAAAACAATGACCTACGATCGTGGCATGTCAGGCAATGATTGTGATAGAAGCACTAGAGTTGGCCCATGATTATGGCCTACATGCCATGATCGTGACAAAAGCCCAAGGAATGGCCCATGATCGTGGCCTATGTCAGGCAGACGCATAAACACTAAAAAATGTCAAGTTTCAAGGGATTTTTTGGGACTTTTGGACACTAAAAAAACCCTGGGGATACGCAAAACACAAGAGGATATTTAAAGAAGAAGAAAAGAGGCAGAAAAGGAGCTTTTACATCAGCTACCCTGAGAAACCCCAGAGAGAAATCATCGAGAGATAGAGGAAGAGAAGAAGGAAAAGAGAAAAGGAGAAGAAGGAAGAGAGAAAAGGAGAAGATGCTAACTCAAAGTACTTCTCGGACCAAGAGATTTCCCTACTTTGTTACCTCCCATCATCCATTTTAGATTATATTTCTTGTTATTTCAGTTTTATTATTATATAGAATTGGATTGAACAGTTGATTATAGGATATAGAATGTTGAGGATGTTCTAAACTCACCTTCAGAATTTTATTCTTGAATTAATGAGAATCTGATTGTTATATGTTTATTGAATATTATTGTGGTTTGATTCTACGATTGCATGATTTGATAATAAATTGAGAGGGTGAATCGAATTAAAAATGATTAAATTGTACTAACAAGAGTTAGGTGATTTAATAGAAACCAAAATTGAATCAGATCAGTAAATTTTTGCGAAGAGAGATCTTGCATAAGTTTATGATAGTTTATTAGAGAGCTTTAGAACTAATAAGGGTTTTGGATAGGTTGTAAATTGAGAGATTACAACCTCCATAATCTAATTAGGGTTTATGATTTAGGGTTAATAGTTATAACTCGAGAGAGAGTAATCAACCCTAGGATAGTCTAGAACCAACAATCCAGTAATTCATAATCAATTAGGTTAACATTAAGGATAGGTAACATTCCCTCTCTCTAAATTGATAATTTCTTTTGGTTGATTCTTGGGTGTGTTGCAATTGCATAGTAACTAGTATTCTTGTGTTTGATTCCTAATTTGATTGATTGAATTAAATTATTGTTTTATTTTCGTTGCATTTTGAATTTTTGTTATTTATTTATGGCCTTAGATTTTAGGATTAGATTAGTTCCCTCTTCGAGGGATCAACACCTTTGGTACTACGCTAACGAACTATGCACTTGTGGATTATCAAGGGTTAATAATTAAAACTTTCACACAACCAAACCACGATCAAGTTTTTGGCACCGTTGCCAAGGAGGCAATTAGTTTAGTTCTTTAGTGTAAGACATTTTAGTTAGTTTTTAGTTTCTGTTCTTTCCTTCTATTTCTAAATCCATGCTCTTACATTAACATAAGAGTCATGAGAAGTTGGAGTTGTGCAGCTGAAACCTTAGAGCTAGATATCACTCGATTAGAACGATAAATTAGGAAAGCTCGGTATAAAGAAGAAGAAAGCATAAAAGCAACAATGGCTGAGGAATTTCATCAAGATTTGGATAATGGAACGAATCAAAGATGTCAACAAAGAACCCTTACGGATTTCATGAGACCAAGGTTTAGTGCAGCTAACCAAGGAGTAGCTAGGCCACCCCTACAAGTAGCCACTTTTGAAATTAAACCAGCCCTCCTAAATATGGTTCAACAAAATATGCAATTATATGGACTAATAAATGAAGATCCTAACGCACATATAGTAAATTTCCTTTAAATCTACGATACCTTTCGATGCCATCAGATGTCGAAGGATGTGGTCAGAATTAGACTTTTTCCTTTTATCCTAAGAGATATAGCAAAGCCTGGTACCACTCTCTCAGCCTAGCCAATGTCACCACCTGGGATCAACTAGTTCGTTCTTTTTTAGATAAGTATTTTCTCCTTACTAAGACAATAAAGATTATCAAGAAGATTACCAACTTCTGGTAAAGTAATAGGGAATCAATCTATAAAGCGTGGGAAGGATATAAGAACTTGCAACAAAAATTCCCACACCATAACTAAAAGCACGATTGATGCAACTTTAGGAGGATCACTGATGAGAAAGATAGTAGATGAAGTAGAAGAGATGATAGAGGAGATGACGAGTAATAGCTACTTATGGACGAACGAGTGGAGTAAACAACCCACTACCTTTCATGAACTAAAAAGAGTTGTAGTTGTTGATCAAATGACTGAGAAGCAGGCAAAAATTGACAACTTAACTTGACAGCTCAATAACATGAAGGCTTCGTCCTCAGCTTTGGTAAAAGTCATGCATCTAAAGTGCGAACTCTGTGGACAGATGGACTGTAACACCTTAATACCCCCTAGGAGGATATACAGATGTCACATAAAATAAACCTAAAACAAATCAAGACATTACAATAATTCCTAGAAAATAGGGCAAACATACATCACATTTCATAAGTTGTTGAGTTATAAATAGGACACAATATACACATTTTATTTACTAAATCCATGCGTTCAATTCAAACCCATCCTATGTTATGGTTATTATAGGCCATTTAAATAAACTACAAAAAATTTCTCAAAATATTCTATACAACTCAAAGCTTAAGCATAAAATCTCCCAAACATGATATGTCCTTCTTTGGCCACTACGGTTATCCCAACCTTAACCCTTTTTATCAAGACCTACACAAAGGAAAAATCACCGTGCTAAGCATATAACCTAGTGGGAAAATAAATAAAGCAAGATACAAGATGGAGACTGCTTCCTATAGTCATTTAACATTTACATGCAAATGAATCATGACATCACATAACAATCTTTGATTATTCAAATCAGAGAGTAATCCGACTATCAATTGCATCAGAATAGAACAAATATCAAAACATATACAGAATTGCCTGTTAATCTTTTCAAAAGTGGGTAATGAGAATAGAACAAAAGATACTTATGATTGGTATCTACAGAAAGAGAAGAGACTTAAGTTTCTAAAATAAAAGACACAGTAGTGTCTAAGAACATAAGCAGTTACAAACCCTTCTAGGCATACCTATTTACCCACAACTAGGAGTTGGGAGGTAAGCAAATAATATCACACTTCAAAGCCACATATAAGAGAAATAGTGCATAACATATGAAGTTATTCCTTATGCTCAAATTGAAAGTGTTCATTCATGCTCGATCAAACTTAATATTCCTTATGAATATAAGCCTTTGTAATAATACATCAATGAAAGCATTCAAGTAATTACACATTATAAGCATAAGTCTCATATTACCCTAATAACTGGATTTACTAAGTTGCAGTGATATTCGAAAGAGTTTTAGAGGAGATTCAGTAGCATTTAGGTAAGGAAAATTTCTTGTTTGGGCTAAAAATGGGGGTGATGCATGGCTGTACCCAATTTTTATCTTTTGTTAGGATAGGTTTTCAGGTCAGTTTTGTATGGTCATTCTAACATAGAAATTGAGGTTTTTTGATAATATTTTCTTCTAAAGAATGTTCCTCTATATCCTAAGTTTCTAATGACATAATGCTAATGCAATTTGGTTCATTATTCTGAGAGTTATACCGAAAATACTATAAACTATTCTCAAACAGGGACAACAACCAGAACTCATCTACAAGCCAAATTTCAAAACCCTTAGAGGCATAAATCAAAATTAATTTCTTCCTAAAATTTGTAGAAACATGTATTTAATTTAATCTCCAATTAAAATCACCCCATTTTGATATCTAAAGATCAAGGTATGGCTAAAATACCAATGTTTATTCAATGGAACCACTCCAATTAACTCACTTTAGTCTTTTTATGCAAAAATAATGCCAAAGACACATGCATATAAACCAGCAACATCCCATTTTAATCTAGGATACTTCTCTTAACAAAAACTCTTATGTTTTTCTCAAAAAACCTAGCAATATATCAAAATTTCCATACCTTTGAAAGGAGTTTTTCAAAACCATTATTCTTTACTTCAATTGCTTGCCTTCTTTTGTCTTCTTCTCTTCTACACACAACATATCCATTCACTACTCATTTCCAACAATCATAGATGTATAATAGAACCTTATCTGAAGAGGAAATGAGAAAAGAGTTAAATTTCACACCGAAACATGCAATTAACGTACCTTAACTTCAAAAGCTTAAAGGGATTTAACAAGATGGTGGATAGAGTGAGAAGCTCAATCTTCTGCAGTTTTGTTTTTTTCTAACCATCCTCTTCTTCATCTATATGTTTCTAGATAGAGGTACAGATGGGTGACATGCCATTTGCCACATGGCTAAGTGTTATGGTGTGGGACATATGACAAATGGCTCCATACTATTGGTTTCTAATTTTCACCTTCCATTAATAACAAAAATGACCACACCTTTGTCTTATTCTATGAAATTGCATTCCATATGAATACAATTAGCAATTTAGTGCATGATTAATGTATCTTTATGCATGTATAACACAATTAACAAAAATTACCAAAATAGCCCAACAATTTCATTAATATCGATTATGTCTCAAACTAAACACTCACTTTCTTAATCATTAACACCCATTACATATACTTTGATGGACAAAAAACATTCTTACTAGGGTATAGTTTAGGGCCTCTTTATGAAGGATAACGATCTAAAGCAAGTTAATTGTATGGGAGCCCAATATGGACAAGGAGGGGGAAACAATCCCTACTCTAACACATACAACCCTAGGTGGAAGAATCACCCTAACTTCTCTTGGATGAACAATGCTACAGGACAATTTAGACCCTAAGGACAACTAAGTTTCCAATAAGATAAATCGAGCTCAATGGAATCCAAGTTGGATAGGATTTTAGATAAAAATGGAGGCATGGAGGATGCACATAGGACGCTTGAAAGCATGTTCGAGCAAGTCGCTAAGAACCACGCCTCTTCAAAACATAATTTGGAGGTCCAAGTAGGTCAACTAGCAGAGGCAATTTCAACTCAAAATGTAGGAACTCTTCCAAGCAATATCGAATCTAAACCAAAGAAATGGATAATGGCCATTGCTCAAACTTAAGAAAAGAAACTGGAACTTATGAAAGAAGATAGAGATAATGGAGAAAGATAAGAAAGTATGGAATTCCTTCCAAGTGAGCTCGTAATTAAGCCAATCGAAGAACCTCAACCTGAATTTCCATACCCTATTTTAACTCCTCGAAAGTCAAATTCAAGTAAGCAACAAGGAATTCTAAGGAGGTTGAATTAAACAATATTGAGGATATAATGAAACATCTACCCACAATAAAGGAATCAATCAAGAAGAAGGTTAAGGAGTGCATAGTAGAAGAAAACCTTAATATAGCACAGAAGAAAGAGAACCCAAGGGATTTTTACATTGAGGATCCTAGGAATGTATTTAGAAAAAAACGATTGAGGAGGAGAAAGTGAAGGAAGGTGAAGCATAAGGAAGGTGGAACCCAGGGTATGGTAGCTCATGTGCAAATGGTAACTTGATGATGACGCTGAAAACGATCTAGAAGGGGGGTTGAATAGATCTTTTAAACTTTTTCGTAAAGTTCTACAAAAAACAAAGAATTAGA